>FIZR01000334.1:0-45842 GCA_900060175.1 Ferrisia virgata | reverse complement strand
TTTAAAAAAAAAAAAAAAAAAAAAAAAAGGAAATCGAAATCTTACAAAACTTACGCATTGAAATACGGAAATTATCAACATTTTAATACACCAAGTTCAAGCCTACGAAAAACAACTTTTAACACAAACATTTCTTTTAACAGATGCACAAAATATGAAAACGTTTAAAAAAACGAGAAATATAGGTATTTCGAAAACATTTGAATCAGCGAACTGCTGATGAAAAACCTTCTCTAATCAACTGGATGGATTACAATAATGATTATCTTTCTGTTTTGTACGACGAGCTCTTTGAAAGAAATAGGCTGAATTTTGCTTTTTTGAAAATCTACAAATGGCGGTGGTGGGATGATAATAGTTGCGAAATAAGCTCAAAAGCATGTACTGAAAATTTCAGCTCCTCATCTCAATTTTTCAAATTAGTAAAACTCACTTAAATTTCAAAAATTTTTTAAAAATTAAAAAAAAAGGCGTTTCTTTTTAAGGGTATTTGAAAAATGTCACTTTTAGCTTTTTCGCGATTTTTTTGAAAAACTATAGGAGAAATTTTTTTTGAGAAACGCCTTTCTGAAATGAATATAGGATATCAATTTTAAATTAATAATTACAATATTTTAATTTTATCCGCCACGAACGATTTTTCAGGGGTGTTTAAAGAATGGGTTTTCCATATTTTTTCAAGAATTTTTTCACATCATCAAAATTTAATTTTCAGCAAATTTTTAGTAAAAAAGACCGAGTACACTTACCTCCATCCATTTAAGATCTATTTCCCCCACTTTTGCCCTTCTCAGCGGATCTCAATAGATATTCCAATGTACAATACAGTATAAATCGTTCAAAGAAATGGAAAAAATAAAAAATTGTTTTTGAGAGTCTAAAATAGATGAAATGAGTCCCTTTTAGTAGCATTTTTTTCAAAAAATCATTTTCTCAACTTTTTACAAATTTACTTTAAAATATGTAAAAAAAAAGATTTTTTGAGTGACTTAGAAAAATTGTTTGTGCAAGATAAAATTGAAATATTGTGCTTAATCGTATGAAATTAATGCCCCAGAAGTAATGATGAAAGTGAGTTAAAAAAGTATAACAATGCAATTTTTTTTTAAATATCTAAAACATTTTTTGTAGTTTTTTGAAAATTTTTGAACTTTTATTGAGTTTGGCATGCTTAAAATATTGAGTTGTGGGGCTATAATTTTTACTATATTATTTTGAGATGATTATGTAACTATTGTGACCCAGCCTTTTGCAGATTTACAAAAAAGCGAAATTCGCTCTCTCCCCCCCCCCTCTATCATGTATAAAGGAATTTCAATTTGAAGTTTTTTTCGAAATTTAAAGGGAACAGTGAAAAAAAGTTGCGAAATGACGCCAAATGAAGGTGACAAAAGATTGGAGTCTCTAACTTGGTCCTTATCCACACCCCCCCCCCCATTTATGGTTTAAAAACTTAAAAATTTAGATGAAAAATCAGAAAACTATTTTTTTTTTTCAATTTTTTTGGTTTTACGTATAATAGTAGACCCTATGACAACAGATAAAGTTTTCGTGATTTTTTTGCTTTTCAAAGGTTTTAAAATCCTGTTTAAAAATGAAAAAAATCATTTATTTTGAATTTTTTCAAGATATTGAAATAAAAATACGAAATCTCGCCATTTCTGATGACATAACGATTGAAAGTATTTTTCTTACTATTTTTTTTTTCAAAACCTCCAAAATATTCGATTTTATCACATTTCAAACATAATTTTAGGATGCCTAAAATGCAAAAAAAAAAATCACGAAAAAGTTTTTTTGTTTTTTGTGGTCCACTTTGACACGTTATTACAAAAAAATCCAAAAAACTATTTTTTTCAAATTAAAAATTTCTTATGTAATTTTGAAAATTTAAACCACCTTCTCCTTTAAATTTGGGCTTGACTGAACTTTGAACCAAGGTCTCCCATACTGATATACCATAATTACTCAATCCAACGTCAAATTGAGCCTATTGACCGAATTAGCACGATTTTGATCGGTATCGAACAGAGTAAATGATCCTAGTCAGGGGGTGGGGATAAAAATATAAAAATAAATATCTCATATGGCCAAAAATGATTGTAATGGTCTTTTAGGACCTCGAAACGTATTTTGTTGATAAATCATCTCCCCCTCATAAACCGACAATATGACATGGAAAATCAGGCTAAAAACACTTTCATTTATTATGTGATCAAAAATGATAAGATTTCGCAAGTTTGCCTTATTACCTTTAAAAAAATTAAAAATAAATGATTTTTTCCATGTTTAAATAGAATAAGCAAAAATAATCGCCGAAACGTTTTCTGGTTTCATGTCGTCATACGAAAAAAAAAACAATTTTTCCATTTTTATGCAAATTTGGGAATTTTAATACAAAGGGGGATGTGGTAAGGGTCAAATTAGAGACCTCAAATTTTTATTGCATTCGTTTGACGTCATTTCGCAACTTTTTTCACTTCGCCCTTCAACTTTCGAAAAAAAAAAGAAAAATTGAAATACCCAAACGCCCTATTAGGTACCTCCTACCTACCTGATACCTACAATAAGGAAAAAATGCGAGGAATTGAATTTTTGTCGTAGTAAATCTTAAAATTCTAATGCTGATACTGCATTGTGGATAAGCTAAACATCGAGAAAAAGTACATTTCTTATCATTTTTTTTTCAACTCATTTCAAATTTTTCAAGTTTAACGAAAGACGAATACTTTTAAATTCTTTTTCTTTCGTTCAAGGAACAAGAATAGGAAGCTAGAACTCATCGTTACAACTAAATCTAAACCCGTATAAAAAGTGGCATTATTCAACTAAAATCATTTTGATGTATTTCTTCTGTAAGCCGGCGGTTTTTCACTCTTTTATAAATAAATTATATAATTTCAAATTAGGCGAATACGTATAGAGAGAGATGCCTTACTACCTACACATAACCACCATTTGTGGCACCCTCTAGCCAATACCAAATACCTATCAGCTAATAACATATATTGACGATTTTGAAATATTGATACTTTCCGTTAGTAAAGCAAACGAAACATCCATTCTCAAAAGAAAAAAAAAAAAAAAAACCGTTGAAATTTTCATAAGCGTATTGTGAAAACGATCAATGGCCATTTCGACTCGGCAATTGACACGACAAAACCATAAAGATCTTACTTTGATGTCCATTTCATACGAAATATATGTACCATATTCGACACTCGTATAATATGCATGCATTATTTCCTCACAATGCGAATATATTCGGATAAAAACGAGGATTTGACGGCGATATTTTTTTCACTATGAAAAGCTTGAAATTACCCTAGGGATGAAATAAGGCGAGGAGAGAATTCGAAAAAAGAATTACCGCATTGACCAAACAAGCCTAAAATCTTTTTAGCTTACGCCAACTTTGAGCATATATATAAATTCCTAGTTACCTACGCGAAAACATATTACGCCTTACCCACAATGTCAAGCCGATATTCGTTTGGGGAAAAATGCGAATGCAGCACAATAATCAGATTTGGTTTTTAAATTTCAAGACAGATTAGAATATGGTGCACTTAATAAAAAGACAGCAAATTGATAACAAAAATCACTTACGTATGAATATTATCATGAAATATCTACCAACAAAATTACCAACATCCGAAGCGTATTAATATGCTTCAGTTTTTCGAATACACCTTCACGTAACTTCATACTTCAAAAGAAAAGTTCAAGCGAGATACTTGACGAGTTTAGAGTACTTTTTTACAAAAAGAAATTATAATAATTTTGACAAAATACTACGACATGTACCGGGACACTTCATTGCATACTAAAAGTATTTCAAATTATGAATTTTCGATAGCACTACGACGAGGAAAAAATTGTCTTCCTCAAGTTTCAAATGGAATCAAAACGTTTGAAAATTTTGCACGATTTTTTAAAAGTAATTTTTCACGTATGAAAAATTGATATTTTGAAACAGACAAAAACAAAAGTAAAATATGTAAAAAATAATTTTCAATGGGTTCGTTGATCGTAAATGGCAACAATGTCATTA
Source organism: Ferrisia virgata (assembly GCA_900060175.1). Lineage (NCBI taxonomy): Eukaryota > Metazoa > Arthropoda > Insecta > Hemiptera > Pseudococcidae > Ferrisia > Ferrisia virgata. The sequence goes on along the minus strand of FIZR01000334.1, from coordinate 41,788 downwards.
TTCAAGGTGCAATTTACGAAAGGAATACAGCAAGAATTTAGAATAATTAAAAAAAATGATGAAATTTTGGTAAAATTATATATTTTTTTCATAAGTTTTCAAAAAAAGAACGAAAAAAGTAAATTAATTAATCACTTCGAATAATTTTTTTATCAAACCAAACTCATATTTTTATGAAAAAAGAATCCCAGATAAATATAGCTATAAGTAGAGGGGCGACTCATTTGCAAATAGGTGCGACAGCATTTTTTTCATTAACTGCTTTAATGCACATACTAAACCAAGTATTCGAAAAATGGTGTTCTTAACGCCACGAAACTACGATCGAATTAATCAAATTAAAACTCCCTCTTGTAATCCCCAACAAAGCTTTTTTTTTTCCTCTACGCGAATCTTGTAGGTACATAATACGTAGCCTATACGATATATGTAATGCGATAAAGGCATCGATATCGTGAAACTAAACCAACACCAAGCTATGTAGAGGTATTTTCGCTAAAAAGGCGACACAATTTATTGCCAAGATCTTTAACCAATTATAAACGTATCTACCACTAACGCCGCGCCGAACATCGCACATATTAAGCTTGAAAAACTAAAGCACTTCTAAGTTGGTAATAATAGCGCAGCATTTAAGTTTAATCATGAAAAAAGCTTTCCGTGAAATTTATAACATTTCGCTACATGTTGCTTCATTTCCTTATATTATCCCCATTTTACGCTAAAATCCTCTCATTTTTTATATTAAAATTTGTTTTTGACTTTTGACATAGGAAAAATTTCTCACAGGTATACCAGTTACACTTTTGCTTTTCATTTGGAAAATGCGCGAATAAAACCATACAACGCGGTGGAGTTTAATTAATATAATTTGAATACGAGGTGAAATGTTTTCCATCAAATGATTTTTTTTTTTTTTACTTGCTCGGTTTACACTCGTTTATGATACGGAATAACATCTGTTCGTTAGTACACTCACCATTCTAACCACACAGCTGGTTTCTCAGGTATCAACGAACAAATTTCATCAGCGGTGTTTCAGTTTTTAAACACCGTGCTTCTTGCAGTAAACGCTGTAAAATTTGAAACTTATGGAGCGTAACTGATCTAATGGTAGATATCAGTTGCTTTCACGTAGGACTAATAGAAGTCAAGATATTTTAAAAAAACGGAATTTCGACACCCTCCTCTTTGGCCTCTCCTCCCTCAAAGAGAGAACCGCCCTCGCAGATGGGAACGAACCACAATTTTTCCAGATAATTAAACCTTGTTAAAATTTTTAAAATATTGTTTTTTTTATGTAATCAGCACCAAACTCAAAATAAAGGACTTTTCGCGATAATATCAAAAATTTGACCTCATATTTGTGTTCAGAAGGTTCGATTCATATACAAAAACGGGAGGGGGTGCCGTTAAGACCCAAAAAATGTTCAGGGAGCGCGAAGCTCTTCGGATACAAAAGTACACCAGGCTACGAAATATATTTGCCAAAGTATACAAATTTTTCGCGAGTCATAGTTCTTTTATCAATTCCACGATAGTTTGGTATTTTGAAAAATTTGCGGGGAACCACTCCACAATTACTGGGCCAGCCAGGCCCTTGCGCAGGATTGTTCCAAAGGGGTGAGTTTTAGTATTGTGTCAGTATTAACATCAGAACATGTTTAATAGCATATTCTGGAAAAAACACCAACAGTTGACCGTCATCATTAGATGACATTGGTGGACCATCAATAGAGTGACGTAATCAGTGCACAGATTTTTATAGCCTGAAATGACATCCGCAGGCTTATTTTATGAAGGATTGATTTCATGATTTTAACTTAAAATGTTGAGAAAAATTACAGATATTATTAGCGGACCATCAACAGTGCGACTTCATCATTGGGCTGACATCAGCGGACAGATTTTTATGGCCCGAAATGACATCAGTGAACTTGTTTTATAAAGGATTGATTTTATGATTTTATGTTGAAATGTTAGGAAAAATTACAGATGTTTGAAGTTGGCTCGTCAAAACAGTGAACCTTGACCTCGAATCGATTTTATGATTTTGAGTTGAAATGTTGAGGAAAATTAAAGATGTTCAAATTTGACCCATAAACAGCTGATCTCGACTCTAGATTGACTTCATGATATCAAGTGGAAATATTAAAGAAAATAAAAGAAAGTTGACCCCTTAACAGTTCACCATGACATTGGATTCATTTTATGACTTTTGGGTTGAAATGTCGTCATCAGCTGATCCAACAACAATTGATCTTGACCCTGCGTTGATTTTAAGATTTCAAGTTGAAATGTCGAGGAAAATTAAAGATGTTTGAAGTTGACCTGGACTGTGGATTTATCTTATAATTTCAGGATGAAATGTTGAGGAAAATTAGTTAACTTTGACCCAGTTAACTTTATGATTTAAAGCTGAAATGTTGAGGAAGTGTGAAGAAAATCATGAAGTTTACTCTTTGCGTGCAAAAAATACTAGGTATTTTATTAGATTAACTTGGAGCTGAATTAAAATTTTCGAGGTCTAAAAATATAAATGCCCGAGCAAAGCGAGGGCGAAAATTTTTGAAAAAATTATGTTTTCAATCATTAAAAACTGCATTTTTGGAGACATTCAAGTCATCTACACAATTTTTTAGATTCAGTAATCATATTTTCTATAAAAATTCGTTTTTTTTTTTTAGCCATTGGTGGTTTAATACTCCCTAGAGAACAGGCCTGGTACCAGCCGAAATTCAAAGGGGGCTCACTAAACGAAAGGTCGTAGATTCGAATCCCACTATGGGCAAAACATACGAGTAATGCATTGCGTGAATTTAACAACTATTACACGCTTGGGTTCCGAGCACTACCAGTTACAACAGAGATAATTAGACAGCACGCCATCTATTATCAGAATCAAAAAGCTTGTAACTGGTTTGAGCGCCTACTCGTGGCCCACTGCTGAACTCAGGGTTGTAAAAACCCGGCTAGCGATGCGGTGAGTTACCTGTAGAAACTCAAAAAAAAAAAAAAAGACCTCCCTAGAAATCATCCTGATTCTATAGGCATAGATAACACGTTCGTGTTGGCCTTGCCCACTTGGGTGTCGATTTCAGGCGACTTGAGACTTAATTGATTGATTCACATATGCATTTTTTTGTCCCAAAGGTTGCATTCGCTCTACATTGCATTATTGGAACGAGCGAAAAGCAGCCAAAATTGACAAAAAATCGTACTACCACCCCTCTTCTAACGAACGACGGTGCCTTTATCGAATCCAAAATAAATACATATCCAAACTCTGGAAACGATCCTCTATCATATGACAAAAAAATTTTCTATCCCAGTTGTGGGGTAAAAATTCAAAGTTTTACGTTTCCTCATCATTGGACCTACGCTTACGATAATCCAAGTGATCTTTGAGTCCACCCAAAAAAATCAGACTTTTTTCAATTTCTAGAGCACTATTTATCAACTGAGCTGTAAACTACAAAAACTAACTGAAAAATCTGACAAAAAATATTGAAAATTAATAACTACGTAACTAAAAGTTGTCCCACAGCGGATATCATAGATGACTTGATACATTCTGTAACCGAAAGAATTGGTCATGTTATTTTTCACTTCGAAAATAAATGCTCTCAAAGGTTGTGGTAAAAGTCGAAAAGTGTAGGTACCTACATAAGACGCTTTATTTCGTATCAGTATGAGTAATGATGTTGCTTAAGTTTTAGGAAGCAAGTAGAGGTATAGAAGCATTTTTAGAAAAAAAAATATTAATTTCCGTAATGAAGGTTGAGTATATAATCTTACACTAATACCACAGTACAAACAGAAAAGAGTTAATTTACGAATAATACCAATTGCCTTTTTATCATCTCGATATTTATTCACTATCAAGAATGAAAAATTCTTCCTTTTTTTCCACCATTATGAGAGTTCCTTTTGTATCATTTTTTTCACAAGCCATTTTTTTCATTGATTAAATAACTTATAGTCTATACTTACAAGTTATGGCTGTGGTATCAAAGTAACGTCTTCTATATGGTTTCATATGAAAAATATCTTTGTAATTTATTAAATCAATGAAGCAAAAAATAAAAGTAAATACCTTCCATCCTACACAATGCATGATATGTATTGTACTGTATACGTGTCGTTAGGTACCTCGTACCTCAACCTATATCGTAGCTATATATGTAGCTATTAGACGATTACGCTGTGAAATAATTTCGGCTGCCATAAATACTAATAATTTGATGAGCATTTTGAGTTATCCTCATTACCATACTACTTGGAACTGGAAGCGGACTGATAAAAAATAATGATTCCGAAGCTAGATATAGCACTATATAGCACATATTATCTGGACTATCTAGTATATACCATTCGAAGCGATACGTACGCGACATGAATATAACATTTTACTTTAACGACTATGCTATAATTTTTAATTAATGGAAACCTATTCGAAACGCAGTGATAACAATCGAAAATGAACCGTGAAGAGGAGAATTTAGCGTCAATTGAAATTTGATTTCAGTTTGATTTCGAATAACGAGATCCCTTTATCGAGTTTAATTTCTATACATATACGTAAAATGTTACGTAATAATATCAGTTCTATCTACCCATGACAATTGCAGCTTACTTCTTATTGTGGACATATTTTGTCAGCAATAGAAGTTCTATAAAATACGAATAAATACTACAAAATGAAGTTTTTAGTTCAACCATACGTAATAAGAAAATAACAAATAATATAAACTAAAGAATCGACCAAAATGATTAAACTGATTCACTTCAAACATTCGCTCAACATTATTCATACAGTAACAGATTACTGGTATACTTAATCTATACAACTTGAAAAATATTTTCGTCTATAAACAAAACAACGCGATAGGAAAAAAACTCTCGATTTTAAAAAATTAAAAGTATCTTTTTTTTATAACCTGTCAAGTTTATTTCTGTAATTTTTCAAGTGGAAATGTACCATTGAAAACGCAAAGAAACGTCTTATTGTTGTAATGTCTTGACATCCATTATCGTATAACAGAGAAAAGATGAAGAAAAATTTTTTTGAAAAAATATTAAGCATCAGTATAAACAATCGTCATTCATAGTTTGAAAATTATCAGAAAAAATACACATTTATAGAAGGATATTCACTTAGATTTTTCAGTAAAGTTCCTTGTAAAAAGGTAAGCACGTAAAAAAGGCTAAAAAAAAAAAAATTAAAAGAAAACGTTACCGAAGAAAAACGTTTCACAACTTGAACCATTTCTCAATGCCACCAAACGTATAAATTTCACTGATACTTAGTTGATTCGAGAAAGTATTTTCAACTAGATATAGCGATTTTCTGCATTAGTATATGTAAAACTTTTCCATTAAATACGTACTGTACAAGAAGGAGAAAAATTACCCCGAATAAACTTTACTAATTTTTGAATGAACTAAAAGAAATCAATCAATTAAAAATCACATCAAAACAGGGATATTTACAGCAGGAAATGATTTTCGTCGGTTATAAAACGTACTTTTTGAAAAGTTTTCATTTACCCGATAAAGTTGGGTTTTTCAAGTTTACCTTATATATAGCGAAAATATAGGTATCTTCATTTCTTGATGTTATGTTGGAGATACGTGTGAAATATTCAAACTTTTTAAATGTTGCAATTGTAAGACAGGATACTGATAACTTTAAACAGGATGCATGTTTAAATATTTTTTTTTTTAACTATATAAAATCATTACTACTCTCATCAAATTTTGTAGTAAGTTTACGTATAGGTACCTATTTAATTATGCTAGTACAAACAAAATCATATTATTTAATGCGATATACGATAGAAGATTGAAGTTCTAAAATTGTAAAACAACTCTACCGTCGCGTTGCTTCAAACCAAGGAGTCAAAATTCAAAAACACGTTCGAAAACTTTGTGGTATGCATCACAGATTTAAGTGGAAAACCAGTGCTAAGTTAACGAATAAATTGTAAACTTCAAAGGTACACAATACACCTACACAATGTGTAGTGGGGTGGATCGATTTTCGCTAATTTTGGAAAATTTATAACAGGTAGGGGGGTGTTCAACAGTTGCGAAATGACCTGAAAGTAACGTGGTACAAATTTCAGACCTCGAAGGATGTGAAATTATATTTTTCAGCAATTTTCCATGCGTAGTGTTTAAACCACGGCTCACTAAACGAGAGGTCGTAGGTTCGAATCCCAGAATCCCACTATGGGCAAAACGTACGGGTACATGCATTGCGTGCATTTAACAACTATTACACGCTTACGTTCCGAGCACTACCACTTACAACGAAGTCCATTATCAGAATCAAAAAGCATATAACTGGTTTGAGCGCATACTCGTGGCCCACTGCTGAACTCAGGGTTGTAAAAACCCTGCTAGCAATGCAGTGAGTTACCTGTAGATAGCGTAGAAAGCAACGGAAAACTACTACGCGAAAGCTCTATAAAAAGACCTCCCTAGAAACCATCCTGATACTATAGGCATAGAGAACACGTTCGTGTTGACCGTACCTATTTGGGTGTATCAAAGGATGACAGACGGTCAATTTCAGGCAACTTGAGACCTATTTGATTTTGAAGTTCAAATTTACCCTTCCCAGCTAATAATCAAAGCTAAAAAAATTTTTTTTCATTTTATTAAAAATGGTTTAATACGGTTATTTTTACACAAAATAATCAATAACGATAATTTTTCATCTCTGTCCTCTTTTGGAGGGATACCAAAACAAAGTTCTTTTTCACACTTTTTGAAATATTTTTTAGAAAAATTCGATTTCGATAAAATTTTAATGGAAATAGATGTTCATGCGTCGAAGTTATCAGAAGCTTTTTAGCCTAATTTTCTATGTCATATTGTCCATGAAAACAAGGCTATTACAGTCTATCGACTAACGGTAGATGTGGGGGGGGGGGGGATCAAATCAATGGCGGAGGAGGGGGGGGGGGGGGATCAACAAAATCCGTTTTGGGGTCCTAGAAGACCATTAAGACAATTTTTAGCCAGGGCAGATATTTTTTTTTCAATTTTTTTATTCCCCCCCCCACCATTAAATCATTCATTTCGCTTGATACCAACCAAAATCTGTCCAATTCGGTCAATCGGCTCAGTTAAGCGGCAGATTAGATACATATGGGTGGAGATAAACTTGGGTAAAAATTCAGTTACGCCCCAATTTGGAGAAGCGGGTGCTGAGGGGTCAAAAATGCAGCAATTGGCCCTTTTTTTAAGCCAATTGATAGAGAATAAAAAGTTGCGTAACATATCCAAAAATCAACTTCCTAAGTCAATTAGGAGAGGATATACTCGGCTGGGAAGTTGATATTGGGTTTTCTCATTTTTCTCATTTTTTTAGTTTATTACTCACATCACTCACCTACAAATTGAGCTAGGAACTTAAAAATAGGTATGCACCTTCAGTAGGGTCCGAGATGTGCCTTTCGGGAATCTCCGCTTTTCAGTATCAAAAAAGTGGTTTTTGGTCGTTTTTTCTTCTTTTTTGAGTTTGTTCCTCGCATAACTCTTCTTCTAATTGAGCCCGGAACTTGAAATTAGCCATGTACATTTAGTAGGGGCCCTAGATGTGCCTTTTGGAGGATTCGACTTTTCAGCCCCATTGCATTCCTTCACAGCCCTAAATATGTGGCTTTTTGATTGATTTTTCTAATTTTTTGAGTTTATTCCTTGCATAACTTCCCTTCAAATTGAACTAGGAAGTTGAAATTAGATATGTCTTAAATGTAGGGACCCTTCATGTGCCTTTTGGGAGTTTAGACTTTTTAGCCTCGTTGAACCCTTCCTACCTGCAATGTTTTTTTTCTTTCCTCATATTTGTAATGTTATTAAAATCATGCTAAAAAAGCATCGCTTTGCGATGCTATTTTTTTCACTTCTGCTGAGCTTTGTTTTTGAAAAAAATGAAGATATTTAAGAACTATTGGAAAAAGTGAAGGAGGAGAGAAATTGTGGGAAATAGTTCAGATGACAGCATGAGTAAAAATATGTTACACCCATTGCAACTGAAATTTTCTCCAATTTTTAAAAACATTTCAAAAAGTGTCAACAATAACGGTTTTTCTGACCTCCCTGAAAAAAGGGTATAGAGATAAAGGATTATCATTACTGGTTGTGGTGGGTAAAAAGCAACAGTATTAAACTAATTTTTAATGAAATATTTTATAAAATTTTTTAGAGTTTTTTTTTTTAGCTACGAGCTTTCGCTGGGAAGAGAAAATTTGAACTTCGAGGGCTAAATTTTTTCTAATTTGCAATAATCGATTCAGCCTAGTACACATTTTACCTATGCTGATTTCAAAGCGGTGGGATTTTAAAAATTTTTAAGAAAAATTTTCGTCATAGTCGTATCTTGATAAAAATATAAAAATTTACTCTGTTTTTCTAAACAACAACTTTTTCCCTATACATACGAACAAAAAAATGACAATTTTGTTACAATTTCTGTGTATTTTTTTTTCATCCTCCAAGGGTATCGCGAAACGATATCGACTCAAATGTATCTGTTGATTCATCATTCGTACTTTAATTACGAATTTATACGTTATCCAGCAGTTTGCTAAAATTACGCATATAATCGTACCAATACGTTATATGCCGAGGAATGAAAACAAAGTATAAGCTTTGGGGATTCCCATTTATGCGCTGAAAATACCAAGTGTTAGTTTATAGGTTTTAAAGCGCTATTTTCTGACCAAATTCTAAAAAAATATCCCTCGTGGAACAGCGATGATAAAACTCGAAAAGTACCTAATCAATAATTTCTCTATCAAATAGCGAATTTAAAAAATTTACCTCCAGTAAATAATAAATAGCGTTACTTTTAGGTATCTCTTTCTGGAAGAATTTTTTTTTAAATCTGATGGGAATAAAAATTGTACAGTAAACCATGGCATAAACCAGCCAACGATAATCGATGCATGAGAATTATTGGGTAAAATTACATATCTATAGTAAAGCTATATACCAGCATGTTGAAATTATTCCAAATATTGAGAAGGCTAATTTCCATATTAAATTGAACAAATGATGCGTTTTTAACCCACTTGATTAAACTTTACTACGCTTACTATGGCAAAAATTGTATTTATCGTAGTAAGCTGCGTATATTATACAAGGTTTTAATATCAGTTCAAAGAATAAGTTGAAAACGTTTTGGCTTTGAACTTCTTCAGTCGAACAACATACATCAAGGAACAAAAATAAGACTCCAGGTAATAGGTAGTAAGTACACGATGTAGATGTGCGTTATAAGTCATTTTGCAATATTCTCTCATACATAGAAGAATCTTGTCAACAATTTTGGTTTTAAATTTTAATCTTAATTTTCGTAATGAGCTTACGAGTACTCAAGTAAGTATTATTTGAACTTTTTCAATTTTAACATTATTTATTTCATTTAAAAATAAATATACAGATGGATGTGGAGAATGAAAAAAAAAGGAGTATCCCCTTTGACTAATTACTTCGATTTTACGACCTCGTCCTTATTAGTAGTACGAGCTTTTTGTTTAATTCAAAGAGGAGCTATTTTTCTCAATTTACTTTTTGCTTTTTTATTCTTTTATTTTAGAGAAATACGATTTGTATAAAAACTTTGAAGCAGTCATGAATAATTATTGCTTGGTTTCAAGCTTTAAATTATGGAGATTATGTTACAACTTTGGTATGAATCCAAGATAAAAGACTACCCTCCTTGAAGTCTTTTAATATCATTAAAAAATTTTAGAAAATAAAAGAAATAGAAAGCAACCTTAGTTGATTTTTTTTTAAAAATAACAACCAAAGTGATTTGAAAAAATAATTTTCTTATAAGAAAAAAACAGTAAAATTGATATTTATATACAAGTCAAATAGATATGTAATAAAATTTCATTATCCAACAAAATTTTCGGCCTTAATTTTTTCGGGCAATTATACCGCTTGTATCTTTGTAAAAATACTCATCTCTACACCTACATTACAGAACGAGAATATCTTTCCATACAACTCTCGTTGGTTTTAATCGTTCGCAGATTAGATTAAAATCGCAATGCGTTATTGCTTTTTGAGTCTGATTTTCGTAAAATAATGCAGGTACACAAATTGTTCCATTTGTGAAATAATAAAAAGAGAAGAGCGTTCTGCGATGTTTTTCTTAAATCAGTGGAAGGGGTATACAAATATTGGAGTACATAGCTGCAAAACGTCGTCCAAAAAACTGCTGAGGAGGTGCAATGAGGCAGAAAAGTCGAAATCTCCAAAAAGCGCATCTAAGATGACAATTAAACATACAGACTAAATTACAGCATTCTGGTTCAATTTGAAATAGAAATATTCTCAAATGCCAAGAGGTTATGACTTGGAAAAAAAATTCTAAAAAATTCTAAAATTCAAAAATCACGTAAAATTATTATACAAGGTACGAATTTGAGGTTAATTTTTTATTCGGGTGGTTTGTAGGGAGACTATGAACATCTCACCTGTATGCGAAATTTCAATTTTCCATGTTTATAAAAATTCACAAAAAGCTTATAAATAAACACACATAATCAAAAATTGTGATGCGGGGATTTTCTGATGTGCTCTTTTCATTTATAGTGGATTCGTTTAATTTTAAGTCAATTTTGTCAAATAAAATTTTTAAATATCTTTATTTTTAAGTTTTTTTTTTTTTTTGCAATTTTCGACATGACCCACTACTTAAAATGCAAAAATTAGCATTCTAATAGTAAGTACTGGGGTGGGTTGTTTTTGATTTTATTTCTAAAATCAAAAACAATTTTTATTTAAAACATGTAGTTTTAGTACGGTTGATTTCACTCGTAGACACCAATTCAGAAGATTTTGAAATGTGGACCTGCTTTATGGGGTCACATGAAGTATACTATTTTTTCCCGCATTTGTGTATTTTTAAAGAAAAAAATTGTTAAAAAATCGGGGGGAGGGGGAATTTAGAGAGGGGGTACTCATAAAAAGGGAATTTATCAATATTATAATTCATCTAACCGAATAGAAGTGATTTTCTATCTCCTGCTCCAGTGCTCCTTTTTTCAGGGGTTCTCATTTGACTGTTTTTTTTACTATTTTTCCATATTTTTACTAATTTTACACTCCTATTGAGAACAAGATGATTGTTAAAAATTTCCTCAAATAGTCTAGTTGTGTTATTATATTGATAACCTTCCTATTTCAAGTCCCCAGTTTTCTAAATTTTTTAATCATTTTTTTTTTTTTTTTTGAAAATACTTGAATATGTCAAAAAGTGACACATTTTATGCGACTCTAAAAGGAGGTTCACATTCAAAAATCGTCTCAAATGATCTTTTTGGGTAAAACTAGTCATGCTAAAAATGTTTCTAATAAAATCTTTTCGAAATTTTTTTTGAATTTTTTTCAAATTTTGAACCGTTTTAGCATCGCGTTTAAATTTCTACGAAGGATAGGAGGAACAACCCACTGTTTTTTGTTATAATGGAAGTGAGGAGTGTGGTGAGAGGTAGTTCTTGCGCTCAAATTTGGGGAGGGGGGCAACAATGCTCCATGATGATTTTCAAAATCTGAGGACAGGACCAAACCACCTATCATAACAGTAGATACCCCCTGAGCAATTTTGATCAAAATCAAATTAAGTAAATGATTTTAGAATTCGATAAAAAAAATATATAAAAATAAATATCTGACATGCCTAAAAACAGTAATAAAAGGTCTTGTAGGACCTCAAAACAGATTTTACTGGTCATAAGCGGTGATATAGGGAGCATGAGAGGGTTCAAGCCTCCCAAATACTAAATTTCCTTCTTATCCAAATATTTTCACAAAAACCTAAAAATTAACGTTTGGAAAAAGTAAAATTAAAAAAGACGGCCCTGTTTCGAAAAATTTTTGCAAAATGTGTCAACTTGTCGTAAATGAGTATGGATTGCGATTTTAATCATTTTTATGGATTTAAAATTTCAATTTTTTTCATTCATAATTTAGCTTGATCATCATTTTAACATTCTTTATCTTTAATAACTTGTCGTGGCTCATGATCTGAAATTTTAAATTTTTAACCCTGAATTTTATTTTTTCCTTTTTTCATTTCTGACATTCCAATCGTCTGTAATCTTTTCCAAGGAATAATTAAAAGGCCTCGGGTGGATCTGGTTTGTTTACATGAAAAGCAACGATTTCGTCACTTTCCACTGAAATCAAAATCTGCGCTTGTCCAAAATTGAATTTTTGAAGCTTTTTTTTTGAAAGTTTGAAAGTGTTGCGACAAAACGAACATTATTCCGCACCTCCTGAAAACCTAAGCTACATTTTAATACATCAACCACCCTCGTACGATGTCTAAATCGTCTGTAATTTGTTCCGGGGTTTACTTTTCATAGTATAGATTATTAAATTTTCTCTTCATGTAATATCGAATCCTGATTTCAAATTAAAAAACAAACGTCGCATTGTTATATGTTTCTACGAAAAGATAATATATATAAATAAATCATGTTGTAAAAAGATATTACTGTCAAGGTCAAGTGATAATTGAATATCCCGTATTCAGTACCTGTAGTAAATCTACATCCCGGATTCAGGAACGTACAGTACGTACACCTCTATCACATCCGAATCGATATTAGTTTACTCATTATAGTTTCAAATTCTTGAATATTATCTCGATTCTCAAATTCGATTACACCAAATTGAATTACTGGTAGGGTAGTGTTTTAAAACGAGATCCTGATCGGATTACGAAAAATGTGTGCAGCATTTTACATTGTATATACAATTTCTTCCATAAAACAAACACTACCGCTCGTATCACGCGATTTAAACAATAAGAAAACCAACGACGTTGTACGAATGAACAAGTTTATTGTTTCAACTCATTTAAAATTTCATCTCAAATAGGTATGTACGAGTATACTAGGTAACTCGATACTTTGATAGTTTTTCTATCATTCTTGTCATTTAAAATTCAATGTTTCGAAGCTCTGATGCGAATTCGAGTCAACATTTACTCTATCATCTTTTAGTACGTACGAAATGATTTTAAAAAGTGAACAAAATAACCTACCTAAATTTCTAGATTCACTCAGATATGTACGAAATTGTCAGGGTAGCAGTTTGAGAATAAACCAACAAACTAAGTATAAATAATTTGAAAACACTTTGATCGAGTTTAGTTGATAAAACAATACGTTTGAAAATCTATTTTTCTTCAGCCATGGAAAGGTGGCGATTTCTAATTCATTATTGGAAAAAAACACACACCCATAAAATGTGTGCAAGTATTATAAAGTTTTTTAGTTTCTTAAATTTATCTATAGTTATTAAGGAAAAGTTTAAAAGCGTTCAGTTGATGGTGCACTAATTTTTATTTTATTTTCCACTTAATGTTTTATTCACCGATACTTCGTTGCGGTTATCACTCTCCTTCATCTCCTCTCCAGTATAGTTTTTGACCCACCTGGATTTTAATTAGAAGTAAGTAAGACTCATTATAGCTTCACAGGTGGATCGATACTCAGTACTAGTTTGAAATATTGATACAATATGAAGCTAAAAATGTTGTGACAGTTTAATTAAAGAACCGACGAAAACTTGTACAGAAGTAGTATTAATCCAACACCTTGAAATTTTTCAAATTTTTGAAAGCGATTTCTTTTGACTTGAGCTAGTTAACTATAAGTTTGTTAACAATCATGAATTCGATGCAGCAAATGCATATCATAGCAAAGCGGACACGTGTAATGTTTAAAATGACTTTCGTTTAACTGTTTCAAATCACTTTTGCTCGGCATATACGTTCAATGTGAATGGTACTTTTTCAAGACACCATAATGCTAAGGGTGAATTTTAAATTGTAAACGAAAATTCTGACCTGAATCTGGAACCCACAGAAGCCACGCAGTACTGCCCATAATCGACTTGATTGCCATGTTGATATAATGTTAACGAACTCGCGAAAACTTCATGAAAATATTGCTCGGTAAACGATAAGCACTCATTTAGAGGTAAAATATAAATCGAAATTTAAATTCTATTCGCCTTCTTGGGCGCATAAAGAGAACGCGTATCAATTTACCATGTCTGACGAATACCTAGATAAAATGACTTATCGTTGTCTTTCATACGGTCGCAGTCGCAATAACGCGTAAACCTAAAACCGTAATACATATATCGCATCGTGCATACCGAAGGAAAACAAAATACGTAATTCGAAAAGAACAGGTGTTTTATTAGCGTTAAATATCAGATATACTACTACGTAAACACATTTCGAACGTATTTCCATAAGTTTAAAATTCAATTTGTCGAAAAGCCTTCTGGTTTACACGTTTAAATAAAAATATATATATATATTCCATTTCATGAAAGTTTACAGACGATTTTCAATTTCCCTTGCGTAAAGGAAACTTGTACTATGCAAGTATACGGACGTTGCCGAAACTGTCATTTTTTTTCTCCTTTATCACCTCCCCTTTTTTTTTTACAAGTAACGTCTAACGTCTCTACGAGAACAGCACCTTTGGGCGAACGAACTAACTTATCAATACACAAATAGGTAGTAAAAATAGGCGTAATATCGTTCAACCATTTGCAAAATGAAACTAGATACTTTTTATTTGTGTTTACTGACATTGAATTTGCGTTAGGTCTGTACGTATACGTATGTGCGATGCATTGTGATTATTACTTTCATCTTGTAGAATGATAACCGAAGATGGTTATCAATTTAAAACAACAATATTTGGCCCATCGTCCCTCGAGAATACATCACTAAAAAATTGCCACGTATGTGTGTACCTAAGTAAGAATAAATGAAAAATCAACTATTTTCACCAAATCGAAAATGTAAATCGATGATTTTGTTAGAAACTGGTAGCAGAGAATGCAGAAAAAAGAAATTATCAAATAACCTATCTCGTTTTATTTTTGAGCTTTCTAACCAATTCACGCAGTAGACATCGCGATGAAAAAAATTCATCGTACATTGCGCTGCGTAGTTATTTGACAATCGAGCAAAAAATCTAATGTTTCGCAATTTAGCACCCATATCTGGCATGAAAAATCAGTGGTTTTTTTTTTTTTTTTTTTTTTTTCAAGAGTAATTTGCAATATTTTGTTGCTCGTATCTGATTAAAACAATTTCATTTTAGTACGTGCTTTGTTTTCTCTTTCATCGTTAATACACCGAACCTTAAATAATTTTCGTTTCATTAAATTGCGCGGCAGAAGTAATCTCGTATATAATTTACCATCCAAAAAAATTTTATAGGTTAAAAAAAAAATTCAAAATGGTGTAGGCCTAATAATTGCTTTAGGTATATGTGAGCAGGTTGGTTGGCACAAAATTAGCAACAACAATAAAATACGTACGCATATTATCATCTGATTTCATTCTTGTATTGATGAGCATAGATATTCATGATAAGTTATTTGCAAGGGTATATTTTTTTTAGCTGTACAGTTAGAGCTGAAAACGAAAATAATTTTACTGATAATTTTCGATTGTATTTTTTTGCAGAGAATTTTACAAAAAGAAAAATCCTTCGAAACATGAAAATACTCAACACTCTATATTTTACGCGTTAATTACATTCCATGTACATCTACATACACGGTATATTGCTAGCTGTAATACGATTTTTTGAAGCTAATAATTACTTTAGGTTTACCATTTTACAATCAGGATAATTTACCATCATTAAATATTAATACTTGATTAATAAACGTAAAAATTAATGAAATGGTACACGTGTACAGATTATACCTATACAAAATACTTATCAGACTTGCACATTATATACAAGGAAACCATTGTGAAACAAAAATTACTTCAAAAACGGACGATACGGAACATATGCATCAACAAAGCTAGCTTAGTTCATTCTTTGCTTTCTTTTTTTTCTTAATTCTGAATCATTAAGTATCTCTAATGTTTTTTTTTTTTTTTTTTCAATTCACATAAAAGATCAGAATAACGTACCCTTTGTAAAGAGAGAAAAAAAAATGCAGCGTTGAAAAATATATACTTTCCAGATGTTGATATAGCTCTCTCATTTTCTATTAACCCTTTTAGACCCAGAACAAACTAGCGGATGAAAATTTAAAAAAAAATTTGATCGAGGGTATAAAAAATTCGTTACTTAAATTCCTATTCCTACTAACGATAAATTTTCAATATTTTCAATAATTTTCTCTATTTTTCTGCGAGCTACAGAAATGTATGAAAATTGCTAATGATTCCCAAAATTTCGAATACCGCCCAACATGAAGTTTCAAACCTCTCAAAGTATTCAATTTGATCTCGAAAACCAAATACAGAACGCACTTACAATTAAGTTAATTTTCGGATTTTTTTATGCTCCTGTTTTAAAATTGTTGAAAATTTTTCAAATTCTCACTCAGTTGGATCAAAATTTAAATGAATTTTGAAAAATATGCGAAACCAGGTAACAAATTAGCGTAGGAATAACCATGAAAAAATGGCAAATTTTAAGTATCATACGTTACCCACCCGGTAAGTCACAGAAAAACCGATGTAATTTTTGAAAATATTGAAATTTTATTGTTAGCAGACATAGGGATTAAAATAAAGAATTTGCCCTCGGTCAAAATTTTTGAAAAATTTTTCATATCCTACCTAATTTTATGATAGCTTTTCTGAATGTTAAAAAAAAAATGAATGAAACTTTCACAAAATTAGTATAGAAATACTGAAAGAAATTGCAGACATCGACATTTAGGTTGACCTTGAAAACCAAAATGAAAAATCCTGTACCAATATGGAAAAATTAATTGAAATTTTTTAATCAGCTTCAAAATCAGCAAATTATATACAAAAGTGCTGAAAAAAAAAATGGAAAAATCTTTTAAATTGGTATAGGATTACAACTTTATGTGATCCAAAGAGACTTCGGATTATTTTCAAAAAGTTTTTCATTTCTTACCCACTTTGAGCAAAATTGAAAGATTTAAAAAAATACTAGAAATCGCTTAAAAGTTACCATACATAGTTCTTCTTAACATTATCAGTAAAATAGGATAAATTTGAGAAAATTTTTATTCCCCATTTCCCATATCAATTCCAATCAAAAAATTATTTTCCTGTATTCCCTGATTTTTTTTTTTAATTTTTCTGCAATAAACTTGCATTTTTCAAAAAAAAAATGTCATGTTATTGAGAATTCTCGCCACCATCTATTTTTAGCAAAGGAAATTCAAAATTCTGATTTATAAAAATTTTGAAATCCCCAACGCACCCTACCGCCCACAACGATTTTTTTGGTCAAATTACATATTTCACCTCAATACTACAAACGAAGTAACGTAACATAAGAATGCGTTTTTTAAGACTAAAACCTGTTTTGAAGTAACAATTTTGCTAAATTTAAAAGTTTTGAAATTGGAAAAATCTCAAAAAATGAAACATTCTAGAAATATCAGTTAGTAATACAAACAAAAAAGGTTTTATGGACCAACTTCATTCAGTGCAGCAAAAGAAACACATGAATTTTTGAAAAATTAGTAACCTCATAAAATGTTTATTTTCAAATTATAAAGAAGTTCATATCTTATTTCTGCTTCAGTGTACAAAGTTAGTCTACATTATCTTTTTTGTTCACTTGGCTGGCTCCTGGTTTTTAGAATAGCTCAATTTTCTTCTCAACTCAATTTCAAATTTTTCAAAAATATTTGAAATTTCAATATTTAAAAAAAATTTATATTTAATTTCAGAAATGATTTTTCGGGGGAGTGAGAGGTAGGAAGCAATCGACTCGAAAAGTCAAAAACCTAAGAAAGCACATCTCTGATCCCTACAAAATATACGTACCAAATTTCAACTATCTAGCTAAATTTGAGGAGGTGACAGGGGAGAGACAGCTCTTTTTCAAGACCAAGAAGGAGAAATTCCTCAATTCTCCCCTCCTAATCGACCTAAGAGGCTTATTTTTGGGTATGTTATGCAACATTAGATTGTCTATCGATTTCCTTAAAAATGAGTATTTTTTGCGATTTTAGCCCCTCAGCACCCCCTCCGCATTTTTAGCTTAACTGAATTTTAATTCTAGGTCAACCCCACTCTAGAATATCAAAGCTGCCACCAATCTAAGCCTATTCTTCACATTTTATCAATTTTGGTCAATATTGAGCTGAGCAAATGATTTTTATTTTCGGAAAAAAAATTAAAATAAATAAAAATAAAAAATAAGAAAATAGGAATTAAAAAAAAAACATAAACAAAAATAAATAAATATCTGAAATAGCTAAAAATGGTTGTAATGGTCTTCCAAGACTCCAAAACGGATTTTGTTGATATTTCCCCTAGTCCGCTGTAGGTCGATAGACTGTTGTTGCTTGGTTTTCATCGACAAGATGACATAGAAAATCAGGCTGTAAATTAAGTTGCTGGATTCATGGATCATCGCTCAGTACTGAGGTGAATTTTCTTCAAGAACATGCTCAAGTATGTTGACCTACCGCTGGGCCAGAGGATTCTGTCTCTAGAGATACGAACTCATTTCATGAATTATTTGGAGCCATGAGTAATCTTTTGCCTCAAACTCCGGCGTTACCTCTGAAATTATAGCTCCTTTTTTCAAAAAAATTCTGGATACTAATACTGAAGTGATTTATGGGTTAGAAAGTATCCCGATCTCGATATAGTACATAATTATATTACATAGAAAATTGTGTATGTGAAATGGATTGCCTATACTGCTAATGGTAGGAACTACAACTCAGTACGATCGTATCTTACAAAAAAATCGACCAAAATCAAATTGCCACAACCGTACCACAAAAAATTTGTCAATAATAGGTAGATATATCGGCTTATCGGCTACTTGACGAAAGAAATCCGCCTTTATTACAGATGATATCACTGCAGCATTTACCGAACAGCGAGTTCACCAATATTGACCCACGTAAAAACGAGAGTGCAAATCATCTAAATGGTACCGAACTACAATATTACTTCAGTTACCAACTGGGCCAGAAATTAGACGAATATTTTATAATTACCTAAAGGGTTTCGGGCAGAATACGATTAAAATGGTATCGGTGGTATCTGCATTCTACGATGTACGTATCTGTAGTCTGCGAGAGTATATTGCCCTTATTGGGCTTATCGTGTTGATACTAAGGATTGTAATTTTTACGATGAACTTGCGGCTATGCGCGAATATCTGCGAGTTTGTTTATTCATTTCGAAAGTACGCTTTGTTAAACTTGGTAAATTACGTTTAACACGACAAACGAAACGAACTACGAAATAAGCTATTGCAAAACATGAAACCGCTATACGCTAAAATTCTTGCAAAGAAAGTTCATACGCGGCTGGAAAAATAACACTAAACGAGCATTACGCGTCGTTTGATAATTTAATTTAAATTATACTTTTGTTAGAATGTATTTGTATTCGCGCAACTACGCCAAAAACAAAACAATTTTGTTAATTTTATTTAATCGATAAACCCGTACATACATTTAATCGAATAGTTAATATTTCGGGTCATTTTGACTAATTTGTTGTTCGCGTGCCTTGACGTAGCATTAATTTCGCATTCATCATAATGCTTAAGCTCTGCTAACGAATCAACAACAATTTAATTGTAAAATGCATTCGTTATGCTGTAATAATTATACAATATACATATAATTTTACGCGATAAAATTTTCCGTTTCCGTATTCGGTACACGATAATTTCCTTCCGTCAAAACCATGGGCAGCATGTTCTACGTTAGCGTAGACATGTTTGCATAGTTTGGAAATGGAAAGCGTTGACCTTGAGACATTATAATTTATTTTTTTGTTTTCTAAGCTCCCAATGCTTTTTAAAAATTCATGCTCGGTGAGCTGCCACCGTGAGTAAAGTCGAAACGTTCTAATATTTGGTAAACGGTTTTCTCTTGAATTTTATTTTACGGTTTGCATGGATGATACACACAGTACACTACACAACACCTTCTAATTTCAATCTTCATCATTCGAGTTAAAATTTTAAACGAGGTTTTAGCTTTAAAAAATGTTTACGTTATTCAGTCTGCATGATTCAATTTTCAACTAAGCCCGCGAGCTTTTTAAATTCAGTACCTAGAAAAGTTTTCGCAACTTTGATCCCGTACTTTTTCTGATTCAATTTGAGAAATGAACAATCGAGAGCGTCTACAGCAAAAAAACAGCATGAGAAAAAAATTTTAACGATACTATTTTTTCGTATAATTTACCAAGTTTATATTTTAACGGGTGCAGAATTGACAACCCTCGCACTTCCCGGCCAACTTCCTCCCGCCCCCCGCACCGTCCACCATCCAGTCGCTACCTACACTCGTGTATACGATGCGTAAATTCGGATGAGGCGAAAAGAAAAAACGTTGGGGTTGAGTTGATACCTTGACAATCACGTAAAGAACACCCGTTTCCACAGCAAGGAACATTGGCATTTAGCAATTATAAATTTCGACAGCAAAATAATGCGTACTTGTAAAAAGGCCTCGGTATACGTATAATTGAGGCTAGCGCGTAATTAAGAATTTCGTTATTCGCTGACAAATACACCGAGAAGACAAAACCTTCGTTGTTAAAATAAACTGAAAATTCTTTTCATTGATTACGAGTAGGTACTTTGAAAACGGACTCGAACGTAAATTTCTTCGGTACAAGATGATGGTATTTTGAGGATAAAATGAAAGGAACCGAGATGAGAAAACCCACATTACGTACAACGTTGGGACTTCTACACGTACTCGTATATATTTACAACAAGTTGCGTAGAATTTCTAATTTTGCGCGAATAATAGTTGCTTCGAGTGGAATATCTGATAAAGCAAATCGAATCGTTGGGTTCTCGGCGGTAAAAAAATTTCAACATAATGGATACCCATCAAGTTTCTAAGTTTCATCTTCCAACACACTCTCGCAAAACACGAAATAGATACCTTATAAATAGTTTCAGCATAAAAAAAGAAAAAAGAAAAAAACTGTACCCGCCAGTGGAATAGTCCTGCGCCTAAAAAGAAACGTATGTATAATGAAAAATACATCAGGTAAGTAGTTAAGAAGATCGACTGTGGATATACTCATTCAGATGGATTTCAAATGTGAAAAAAATACCTTCAACTATTGATCTTTCGATTTGAAAACTAAATTTCAAATATTCATCCTGATAAAAAATGTATTTCAAATGGTGCATTATCTGCGAACATAAATAGCTTAGTACTCCGATTAGAGTAGCTGATCACGTAGTCAAGTATATCGCGTGTGCCGTATTAACCTCGACATCCTTATATCAGTGATAAGTCAACTCACGAGACTTACGTGTATAATTATTAGCATACTTAAAAAATCGAAGGGGCTGAGATATGCCATTTTCAAAATTTCATTTTCACCAAAACCTGCCGCTCACTTTGAAAATTCATTGAAAAAAATTAACAATCATAAAAATTCACGGTTTTCTCTAAAACACAATCTATACACTCGAGTAGGTGTGGGATAAAAATTTAGAGTGGGGGTGAAGTGGTTCGTAAAATAAGATAAAATAAAAACCAAAAAAATACTACTAAAAATTTGTAACTATTTTAGTTATTTGTGAATAATTTTTGAAAAAGCGATTACAAGCACGTCATTAAAATGAACGGCAGTTGGGGTGGTAACAGCAAGAGGTGCATTTACACGGAGAAAAAAATATCTAGCCTTTTTTGGACAAAAATGGGGAAAAAATTACAATTTTGAAGGTAAATGTGAGAGAAGCAAAACGATTACGCCGCAAGGCAAGGAATATAAATGAACGACTGTGGTTGAAAAAGCAGGAGTGAAGATGAAGTGATTTGCAAACTGTTACGATGTATGCTTGAAAAAATGTATGTACAACCCCCCCCCCTCAGCATCTCAACTGAATGGTTAGAAAATAAACCCTGAAAATTACTTCACAATGAAGAAAAAAGTATAAAATATCGTAATTTATCAATTTTTTTCTTAAAATCCGTGATTTTCCCATTTTTTAACATTCAATATATTTTTCCCCCATTGGGAACAATGGCGCACCCAAGTGGATGACTACCGAGGCAACCCGTTAAAAATCCATAATTTTTCTGATGAGATTTTAAAATTTGAAAGCCAAACTGTAAAAAATGCACGTTTAACGGCTTAAAGCTACCATTTCTTCAAAATTTCGCCCTCGCTGCGCTCGGTACTTAAAATCTAACTCCTCTTTAAAAAATTTCCGGATGTAGATTGGGAATCAACCTTCAAAATTTCTGATCGGGCCATAGAGTGAGGAATATATATACTGCTACTCATTTTTAAAGATTTTTAGTGGGGAACTCAATAATAACTTTTTCAGAAATTATTCCCAAAAAACTAAAAAAACTGAAATTTTTCTATAAACAGGGTCCTACGGAAATAAAGACCGGTTTACAAATTGTGATTGCGGGTACTTTTGTGATGCGAAAACTCACTTTTAATACATTGTTGGACTCGTCGAAGTATGCCATTTTATGTGGCTGTGTTGGTTTTGGACAATTTTGGTTTTTACGCCCTTGAAACTAGTTTTTGTAAAAACTCAAAGAAACGGGGGAAAAAATTTTCAACTTAAAATATCGAAATTAGTCTAGAACGCGAAATTTTTTCTAATGGGCCCGAAATATCACCCCTCGTGAGGGAAAGCTCCAGCAAAATTTCTAGCCCTCTGCTTCTACCCATTCCGGACTTACTGAGATTCACACGATTAAAATCTAATAAAATTAAAAATCCAGGGTATAGAACATTCGAAATTTACTGAAGAATATCGTGTTAAGTACCTAGATGGGGTAATTTGACCTACAGAATATGAATTTGAAATCGAAATCAGTTTTTTCATCCTGCCATTTTGTTTTTCAGAATTCCTGTAAATTTGAATCAAACTGATTGGATAAAAAACTGAACTCAAATTCGTATTCTACGACTCAAATTACCCACATTTAGACACTTTACACGATATTTTTACTTAAATTTTGACTTCTCAATTTTCGCTCAATTTTTCCAAAGCATCAGTGTGCGCATGCGCAGTCAAGTAAAAAACGTGTATTTTCTGAAATTGAAAGTGAATTTTTATCAACTTTAATTTTTTTTCTATGAACTTTCAAAGTGAACGGAAGGTTTGGGTGAAAATGAAAATTTGAAAGTAGCATAACTTATTTCCTTCGATTTTTAGAGTATGCTAACCATTATACGTGTAAGTCTTGTGAGTTGACCAATCACTGGTATATGGATGGCGATGTTGATGCGGAACACCTGGTACATAAAATACAATTGATAAATAATCAAAAGTCGACCTTAAATTGCTATAGTCAAAAGAGAAAAACATGAGATAAATTAAATCCACTGAAACTTATTCATTTTGTTACCTATCCAGATGAAATGTAAGAAAAACCTTATTTCTGTTTCCAAAATGTACATCTTGACGACCACTCCACAATAAAAAAAAGAAAAAAAGAAAGAAAAGTTTACGCACATTTAGTCATTTGAAGTAATGTTTCGAACAACGCGAAAATTAAATTAGAAAATAATAAAACTTAGTATCAACTTTCTACTAAATAAGTTAAAATTAAATTAAAGTTGTTTTTTTCTTTTCTTTTTCCATTATAAACAAAATAAGTGTTTACCTGTGTGCGTGTGTAATTGCTTACGTGTGTCTTGGTCTAGGGTTTTTTTTTTTCTCGCACCAATATAAGAAAAGTTGACGTGTGTAAATTCCGGTACCTACACGTTATTTAGAGGATTTTATGAGTGACACGACCTCGAACTAATACTTGACCAAGTAAAGTTAATCTTGCCAACGTCTGT
Organism: Ferrisia virgata; assembly: GCA_900060175.1. Taxonomy (NCBI): domain Eukaryota; kingdom Metazoa; phylum Arthropoda; class Insecta; order Hemiptera; family Pseudococcidae; genus Ferrisia; species Ferrisia virgata. Next base: position 17,955 of record FIZR01000334.1, on the reverse strand, counting down.
GAAAATGTTAAGAAATCTACCTTAATCTTTTCGTTCCAATTGGATTTACAAACCATTTTACTTTGAGGTTTCGCACATACTGGTTACGATTTCGTTGCATGTCTTTGAGATGGTTTTCTTCCAATTTTTTTTTTCTTTTCACTTTTCGGCGGTAGAAATTACATTTACGATACGCGTGAAGAAAAGGGGATGAAAAAGTAACTTTCTAATTAGACACAATGAAAAGCTTGTTAGAAAAATATTTCGACTGAAATTGTTTTTATCATGATAGGAATTTTAATTAGTATCATTATTGATTTGCTTTTTGATGAGGTGAAAATTGAGAGCGAACTACGTTATTAAGCTCATGAGCTTTCTTCGTTATGTGTTATGCGGTTTCATCGTCATTTCATTCAATTAAACATCGAATTTGTTCTAATGTAAAAGAGGAACACCGTCGCGAGAAATAAATCTGAACAATAATTCTTTTATTTGCTGTTTATTGTTTCGATTTGAACGAAACTTCAAAGGAAATACATATGCGAGTTCGATTTTGAGAATAAAATACGTTCGACTGTTTAAAATTGATTATTGAAATTTAAAACCTCAATTTACAACGCATATATGCCTACATTAGCATTATAGTATATACGAGCTTTCCCTATACGTATATAGGCAAATAGGTAAGCTTTTATATACCTATAAGCTTTTATGCTAACGTATGTTTATATTTTAATGGAAAGGCTAAAGAATCAAAATGTGAATTTACTGTACATTTTATCGCAATAAGTATCTGGCGATTCGAATTCGCGGAAAAAGCACGACATACAAGTCGTTTTTTTTTTTTTTTTTTTAGTTTCGTTTTAAATACGAACTTGAGGGTCATATTTTTTATTTCATTGGAGACTTTATTGTAAATTTCAACTCCCGTATTATGAATATTAATTTGAAAACTTCATTCTCCATACATTGAATTATTTTAGCTTAATTAAAGGATGTTGCTATCCCCACCAATACAGCGTGTAGCTTTAGCTACAAAGTTGGTACACCAACTGTGAATGATATTAAGTCTGAATATTATACTCGTATAACGTAAATCACTTTTTTGCGCTTTAAATGCATAATAAAACAGGCGTCACTGTAGTCACCAAATGTAAAACATTTCACACGTAGGCTATATCCTTAGTTAACATAATCTGCATCCATAAGTTGATGTTAGTGCAGTATGTAGTTCAAAACTTCTTTTTTTAATTCCTATATATATATTTACTCGAATAGCTAATAATTTGCAACAGCAGTTGCTAACTTCATATACCTTGCTTTACAAAATTATATGAAATTATAAACTAAATGACGTAACTAATACATTTCCATGCACTTTCATTGCTAATTTTTGTAAGAAGAAAGCTCAACAATTAAAAGAAAAAATAACTTGCCTAAAGAGACAAATCCATTCAAAATACAAAAGTATGTCAGAAGTATTAGATGAGACGACAATCAAACATAACTCGAAACTTCAGCCAGTAGAAATTTAAATGGAAGAAAACTCAATGATGATGATGATGTGATATTTACAGTTGCAAAACAAGAAAATTAGGAAAATAAATTCGTCAAATCTTTTCTTTTACCATATAATTATTTAATCTACGACAAAATAGTTATTCTTAGTTACGGGGCCGTAGTATACAGGGATAACGTAGGGCCAATCTCACCCCACCCCCTCCATAAGTTGTGGGTTGGAAAATTGGGAATACCCTTCTCATCTCGAAAAAAAATTCTGTATTCACTCGTACTTGAAGAAAAATTATGATTTTGTTTATTCGATTTTTTGAAATTTCTTGAAAATTTTCGAACTTGAAAAAGAGTACTGCATGGAGGTGATTTCGCAAGTATTATGCTCCCCCCCCCCAGGCCACAGTACTGTCAACTGTACATGATGAAAACCGTGTTTGTTTTGTTGTTAATGACAGTACTTTGAGAGCCCATAGAATCACACTCCACTCTTCTCTTTGAGCTAAAAGCGCAATTTTGAGGGGAGTTATGCGAGGAACGAAGGAACACACTCAAAAAATAAGAAACAACGATCAAAAAACCACTTTTTGGAGCTGTGTGGGAGTGAAATGGAGCTGAAAAGTCGAAATAACCAAAAGCCAAATCTAGGACCCCCACTTAATGTACATACTTCATTTCAGCTTCTTACCTCAATTTGGAGGGAAGCTCACTTTTTTTGGAATCTGCGGGCGTGCAATGGAGCTAAGGAGTCAGAATCCTCAAAAAGCACATCCAGGACCTCAACTAAGTGTGCATACCAAGTTTCAACTGTCTAGCTCGATTTGGTGGAGAGATAGGGGAGGAACATCCTCCTTTCAAAATCAAAAGGAGGTAAACCCCCATATCTCCCCTCCTGATTGACTTGAGAGGTTGATTTTTGGACCTGTTATACCACTCTTGATTCTCTATTAATTGATATGAAAAGGAGAAATCGAGGCATAACTGAATTTTGATCCAGGTTTATCTCCACTGATATATATCTAATCCGCCGCCAAACTGAGCCGATTGACCGAATTGATGTGATTTTGGTCGGTATAGGACGTAATAAATGATTTTATTGTTCGAGGGAAAATAAATAAATAAATAAAAATAAATATCTGACACGGCTAAAAATCGCCTTAACGGTCTTCTAGGACCACCAAACGTTTTTTTTTTCAATATCTCCCCTCCCCTCATTTGCCGTTGGTCAATAAATTATAATTGCCTTGTTTTTATTGACCTTATGACATAAAAAATCAGGCTAAAAAATCTTGGTCTTGCGGAAAAAATAAAAAATATATCATTTGAGACGGTCAAAAATGATCTAAATGGCTTCCCAGAACCTTAAAGCGAATTTTGTTGATACTCTAAGTCTCTTCCTTATTCTCGACAATCCGCTGTAAGTCGAATGTCCATAATGTTCCGGTTTTCATTGATGAAATGATTTGGAAAATCGGGCAAAAAACAGGTGAGGCAAATAAAACCACGAAGCAAAACACAATGAGAAGCTGAAAAGTTTTTCTTCTCGCTGTGAGACTAGTTGAATAAAATACATACGTTCTCAAAAAGTAGGTACTTTGTCATATAGTACATAACGTTATTCTGCAATTGATTCAGCAAAAAGTAAATTATTAAACTTTTAATCAGATTTATCAACTAAATAGCCAAGCTCATTTCAATAAATCATTTTCTCGCCACACTTCAATAACAGAGGGAATAAGACAGATCCCGAACCAAGAACTATAGACTGAGTTAGGCTAGAAAAAGAAATAGAGAGTGAAGTGCCGTTCCAATATTGATGTATGATGCGGTTATGAAAAGTTCAAGTTCAAGCCTCTTTTGGCGCGTCATTACGAAAGACCAATTCTACTGAATTTCAAAAGCGCACCAAAGTAAAGAAAACAACAATTTTTCACTTGATTGCATTCGATAGAATACGTTCGCTAAGTGCGACTACAATAGTTTACACTCATCAACGAAGCACGACAAGAAGAACAATGTTTTAGCATCAAACGTAAAATACACAACGATCGAGTTGGAAAAAAATCGCTGAATTCAAATAGCTTATCGATGTAGTAATAAGAGCATCGCTGGAAAAATAAAGAAAAAGAACGGTTTAATCTTCATCGAAGGAATGTACGCTATCAAAAATGTAATAGAAGTTGTTTTCTCGCTTTTTAAGTAATCGTATGGTTTCGTATCGTTGATCCTTTTTTTTTTTCTTCTATACTTTCATTTAGCAATATACTGAAGAGAAATTTTATTCAAAAATAAAAAAAAAAAACTTACAGTTTATACATTTATTGTAGAATTATTTCAACGTTCACGGGAACAATAGAAACTTGACAGGCATGTCGCAAATTTGGGTTCAGTCTTGACGACCAAATTTCTACGCTCTTTTTCTTCCCTCTTCATTACTCTTAGAACACGGTCTCGTTGGTTTTTTCTGCTCTCAATTCATGTTAAAGAAATATATTCCACAGTAATAGAAGTACACTGTGGTCTAAAATAAAACAAGTCTTTGCCATCAACTTGATCATCAATTACTGAAAATTTTTAAAATGTTCATTGATCAAGTTTTAAGTAATTTACACGGAGAATTTTCCAACTTTTTTTTCTCAGCATCAATTTATTATTGAAATAAAATACCAAAAAAAAAAACCACCTTAAAAGTTGGATACGTAGGTATAAATACGTAAATGAAATAGCAAAGCAATATTTTGAAAGTTTCCAATTCGGTATAAATTCTTGTTGAATTATTACATGGTTAATACTCAAATTCAACAATCTTACGGTCTATTGTACGTAAATCAACGTAATTATCCTACAAACAAATTAGTCAATAAAAACTACTAATTGTTTGATAATTTAAATAAAATAAGTAAAAAAAGGAAGCAAAAAACGGACAATACAAACTTGCATACCTATAGTCGTATAGTAATTAAACATATCTGCAGGAGTTAAAATGAGTGATCAAAAGGATGAAGTATGAAAATATGAGAAATGATGTTTTGCGTTTAAATAAATAATTAAAAAAAAATGTTTTTAACAAGAAAACCCCAGCAAGAGAAAACAACAATGTACCATTCATCGTTCTTTCGTCCAAAAAAAAAAAAAAAAAAAAAAAAAAAAAAAGGAAAAAAAAAAAAAAAAAAAAAAAAAAAAAAAGGTATAAAAATCAATAATCCTCCCTTTCATACAACTGCATCCGGCAATGTAATCACTATAAAAGCGAATGAGGTTTTACCGCGATAAAGGAAGGAAAATGTGTTGAAATCACAAACACACCAAGATGACTAACTGTAAGTAGATGAGTAGGTATAATAGCACTTGCAGTGGCAAATTATCCAACAAGATTAGTTTAAACGGCTTCATGTAATAAAATAGAAGATTATAAATTATAAAATTACCAGTAGTTTGTTATTTATATACGTGCAACAAATACGGCCTTATTTTTTAAAAGCCCATTTTTCGATATTACGATGATACTACATGTTATTCAGACATTATTCGGTAATTTCAAATGCAATGTTTAAGTGAAAAGTTTTTTCAAAATTTCCCCAGACGCGTATTTATCTTTCTTTTTATACGAAAGTAAATTCAAAGCGACATTATCCATATGATGGTTGTGTAGAATTTCGTACACTCAGTAGGTAGGTACCTATTACCTACCCTACCTACCTATACAAGGAAAGAAAGCATCGTATGAATGACAAATACTGATTATATAGGTTCAGTGTGTAAGGTATTACAACCTGATTCTCTCTCATTGAAATTTCATTTGATAATTTTTCAAACAGAGAACGTAGATTATTTATGTACCAGTATTTGGCTCACGGATACATTATTTCGGTACGTCGTACAAATTTAATCAACAAATATTACAAAAAGATTCTGCAACTGTTAAATATTTTAAAAGTATTTTAAAAAATGAATGCTAGCTTGTTCAATACAGCAACGAAACTATTACAGTGGCGTTAATGGCTTTAAATGTTTCAAAACTGTAAAAATGATGGTATTTTATTACCTATAAATTCTTTCGTGTATTTTTGGTTTCTTCAGCGTGTATAACGTTACATCGAAAAACACCTCGAATAATTAATAATAGATAAGTGTTAAGGGAGCTTTTCAAATTTTTTACATTTTAAAACGTTCCTCGTTTAGACGCATACATCTTCTAATCGCCAAGACGAGATGATGGTACGTGTAAAACAACCGTAATAAATAATACGAAAATTCAACTTGTTAATTAACGATATAAACGTAATTAATTACAGACCATGGACGACTTTTTGGGATTAACTATATCGGATAAAAGGGCTGAAAAATATTGAATTTCCAACATGAAATTATATCAGATTTTCATCAGAAAGAGAGCATTTGCCTCTTTGTTTACCAGAGATTTTACGAGTTTTTTTCTTCAATTATTTCTCGAATTTTTTCACGACTATCATAAGATACGAAATTTATTATTTTCAGAGCTTATTTTCTCCTTTTCCAAAGCTATATCACCCCAACATTTTTGAAATTACCTGCTAAAAAATTCATTCGTATACACCAACGAATGCACACGACATGGAAATTATTCGGATTAGAAAACAGAGAAATGAAAAAAAAAAAAACTGCACATGCGTTTAGCGGGCGTAGGTAGGTTAGGTATTAATGGAGCAAGAGTGGGAACAACATCGGATCAGAACTCGAGCAAATCAAAAATTTTAGGGCAAATGAAAGGTAAGAAATTGTAAAAATGTTGACACGTAAACCAATCGATATACAAACTGAAATTGTACTTAGCACGAGACAAAAGTTATTCTTATAACCATTTTGATCGCGAAAAATTGCCCTAGATGGATGTTCAACTTGAATCACTTACATATCAATACTAATTTCATGAACGTCACATCAAAATAACCAAACATTTTTTTTAAACCTCGATAAATTTTTAAAAATTTTCTTCACCCCCCCCCCCCTCCACCAGTCCATGGTCTAAGCACAACCCTTGAAGGTTGTTTCCCAATGGAGAAAAAAAATATATTGAATGTTATCTAATGGAAAATCATGAAATTTTAAGAAAAACATTGATAAATTTCAACATTTTACATTTGTTTCCCATCAACGTACAACGGTTCTACTCATACCATGGAGTGGGAGTGCACTGCTAAATTTGAGCACCACTGAATTTTGACCCAGGGTCATCTCCACTCATATATATCTAATTTGCCGCCAAACTGAGCCGACTGACCAAATTGAAACGATTTTGGTCAGTATTGAGCAAAGTAACTGATTTTAGTCTTCAAAAAAATAAATAAATAAAAATAAATATCTGATATGGCCGAAAATGGTCGTAATGGTCTTCTAGGAGCCCAAAATGGATTTTGTTGATATTCCTCCCTGATCAGCTATAGGTTAATTGATCGTATTAGCTTGGTTTTCATGAACAACATATCATAGAAAATTAGGTTAAAAAATTAAAAACTAAATGTACTTGATTTTTTCAACAAAAAATCATAAGTATCACATAAGTAACTTTTCACTTTAAATTTTTACAAACAACTTCCAACAAATGCTCAAAAAATTGTACATCAACTGAAAATTTTGCGTTAATTCATTCTCAACTTCCCGTTTTCATTTTTTTTTTTTTTTGTTTTTTTAATTTAAATCACTCATCAAGGGTGAATGGTATTTTCTTTCAATTTTCGAAAAATGCATGACTTGAGTCAATCTTAGTGGAGATGCTTGACTTTGCAGTACCTGCATGACTCTGCATGACCATTAGACATCCTGTTTTACCGCAGTCGTTCACTTATATTCCTTGCCTTGTGACGCAATTGTCTTGCTTCTCTCACATTTACCTTCAAAATTATTCTTTTTTTTCTATTCTTGTCTAAAACAACAAAAAAAATTTTCTCTTAGATGAGTATTTTTTTCTCTGTATAAATGCATCCCTCGTAGTTACTACTCCAACCACTGAGTTGATGAAACACTCCTGTTTATTTAAAAATTTCTCAATGAGGTGTTCATGATAGCTTTTTCAACAGTTATTCACAATGTTTTTTTGAATTCATTTTATCATATTCTGTGAACTACTTCACTCTCACTCTTGAAGTAAGCGACAAGATAGGGCGAAAATGAAACTTTGGAAATAGCATATCTCAGCCCTTTCAATTTTTTCGGTATGCTAACCATTGTACACGTAAGTCTCATGAGTTGACCCATCTTTGCTATAAGGGAAGGGAGGTTAATGCGAAACACCCGGTACGGAGTACACAAGAATTTTGTTCGATTACATAAGAGATATTCCAATGGAAAATTCTTTAGTTCATCTCATGTTTTTAAATTCAACGGTATCTTTTTTCAATCGCAAAACGAGTATCGCAACAATGAAATATTTCAATTTTCATGTCCACCTTACCCAAAACCATATGACAGATATTTCATCAGATTTCTAAATAATCTTGTATTTTCAAATATTCTTTCACGAAGAAAGAGAGAAACAAAAAAATAATCATCCCTTGTGTTTTACCAAATTCAGACAAAACAGTACTGGTAATAAGCATGTCAATCTTTTACAAAACTTGGATATTTATGAATAAAATTTTCAATTTAACAATCGTCTACGGAGAGTAAATTTATAAAAAAAATAACATAAATATAAAGAAGTTATCGTATATTTTCTGTTATGTTGCGTTAAGTATATCATGTGTAAGAAATCCCAAACTGAATTTTCGACGTAACGTTCAAGTTGCATTATGAATCCTTGACGCAGAATTGCAAGCAAATATAATTAATCCAATTAAAATGCAATGTAATCACTTGTTCTCAACTTCTCGTGAAAATAATTAAATAATTATTCGCGATTTATTAGAAGCAATGACATTTATCATGTCAGTCAGCATAACCAATTTGTAATGAGTAAAAATAATATTTTTATTTCCTAAAAAAAAAAGCACAAATCGAATGCAAATTAATCAACAAATCAACAATGTAGATAACAAACATGAAATTTAAAACAAAATAAAATACTCTAGTATTCGTATTTGAAACTTGAATTTTTTGAAAAAAGTGATCGGAGAATGGGATTACTAAATAATGAAAATAATTCGAGTTGACATAAAAAATTTCAAGATCTTGATAAATGAATTACGTTTTATGCCGGGCACATCATCAATAAAAACCCTATCAACTTTTACGCATGCACCTAATCAATTTCACATCAATGCAATTAAAATTAAAAAAGGAAAACTGTTTGCTGGAAATATGAATGAATACACTCGTGCATAGCATGGTGAGTTTATTGGCAACGCAAAAGAACGTCTCAGTATAGTACCGTGGCAAAATTATATTTACCTATTCATTTTTCAAACTTTCATTTTTCAAATGAAATTTATACAGTCGGATGAAACGCAATTTCAATTGAGAATTAATGTTATCAAAGGGGGCATTCCCTTTATTCAGTGAATTTCGGTATAATGTAAACATCGTCTTGTTATACTACGATATATTTTCACAAATTGAATTTAATAATTTAAACTGGGAAAATTACTTCGCCGTTGGAAGGAAACAAGGTAACAATACTACATTCATGCTATGATACGAAATTTTACATGCTAGAAGCTTTTGTAATCAAAGGAGCCGGAAATTCGAACGGCTAAACGTACTTAGCATAAATTTTGACAAAAGCAGTTTCTATCGTCGTTACAAGGTTTCGTGGTTTGTCCATTTGTGGTCAAGCAAACTGCATTTTACGTATACTTATTTGAGTGTGCTAAGAAATACACGAAGCATCCACCTATAGCTAAATTGACGAAAGCGAATATACCTTGACCTACACCTGATAACAAGACTTCATTAGAAGAATAACATTCCCAAACATTTCAAGAAATAAAGTAAATTCAAACCGAATGAGTAATTAAGATCAACTTCACGAAATACAATACAATTTCTTTTACGATCGAAAGACAGATAGATAAAATCGTGATTTCAAGACAGGTAATTATCAAGTACATACAAAGATAAAATAATCCATACTAGTTTGACGAATATTTACGCGGAAACAACAAAACACCTTCATTATATGAAACGAAATAAAAGTAATTTCTGTGATTTCAGTTCAACAAGTTATAAATGACTCGTTAACTCAAAATATAATAGTAAGGTATTTGATGGAATTTGAAAATTTAATCATTTATACAATAGCAAAGTGAATACATTTCAGAATTTAACCTACAGAAGGACATTCCAAAGATTCCTCGCTGTAAAAACTGATAACTTCATTCATCAGATGATGTTTTGATTTCTGTTTCTCGATCTAACTATTCAAATTGGTCGTAATGTGACGAAGTAAACGAAAAAATCCAGAACATGAATCACACAACTCAGTACCAAACACATTTTCGATAATCTTTCGAATTTATGTTCCATATCAAAATGCATATTAGATATCACGTGAAAAAAAAAACCATCAGAATTTTCGATCAAATCTTGACTTGCTGAGTTAAAACATGCCATTGAATACAAGCAAAAAAAAGTCTTACCTGATCAAATGTAACATAAAGTGTAATAACGCAAATTCAGAGCACTGATTAATAATAAATAACACTCAAACAGAAAATACGTAAGTACGACATTTAAAAATTCAAAATACCGACGACGCCATAACACAACAACCGACAGAGGCAAGGAATAATCTGAATTCATTTTCACAACCACAACGTAACAGGTAGCATTTGACATCACGAATTGCAGTTAACAGTGTTACCATCTTTCAATGCTTTTAATTTTTCTCGTTCTAGTGCGCGCTATGTGATGGCTTGCTCTTTGGTTAGCTCAAAAGATAGAAAGACTAAGTTATTGTGTTTGATCATTGGAATGAGGATTTAAAAAAATATGTTTATCGATTTCCTTTATATTATTTTAATATTTTAAGACCAGAATGATTATTTTTCATTACAATATTGAACGCGTTCCAACCAAAAGTTTGAATCGAAACCGCTATAGCTATTCGAAAATTTCTATTCGTCTTCACATTTTACATATTTTTATTTGGAAATATTTTTATTGTTTTCTGTATTCATACAGAATCTATCAAACTAAAAAAAGTACCCGTTATTTCATTCCGTAAACGCTTGAAGGTTAACGTAGACGAAAATATGTACAGTCGTCGTTACCAAACCACCCAACTTCTGTTGAGATTGATGAAATTTTCTCCAGCTTTATACTTGATTTTACGTATTTTTTAGCACGCAGATTCTTTTAATTTCAGTTTTTGTGTGTGTCTAGTTTATCAGTAATCATTACAAAATACACATCTTGTTAGAAATTTTTTATTTGATTATTTGTAAAAAAAAATTAATATTTTAAAGCAATAACGAAATATTTGCTAATCAATTTTTCAGTCTCACTTTAAGCAAGTGAATAATGAAAAAATGATTAAGCAAAATTATTTCACGACGATCAATTTCCTTATTCTTTAAATCTATAAAATCGATTAATTAAAATTTTATTCGTTTATATAATGAAAAAAAAAATGAGAATACTTTGAGCAAATAAAAATATACTTATATTCTTATACCTAAACATTTTGGCACTTCTTCATTTTTCAATTCTAGATTATACATTGAACTTGATTAACTGGACATACTACAAATTAAATAATAAGAAAAACAGAATGACATCAAGAAAAAGTAAATTCCATGTCTAATCAAAGACAAAACAATATTGTTTAAAATCAAAACCTATTCGTTACACACGTTTCTTGAATATAAAATATTACATAATAAGACGAATTAAATTAATAATGTTAAAATTTAATTTAGAGATCGATTTACTCTTGCAAAAAACAATTGTAAAAAAGAAAAGACTAATACGAAATACACATACCTACAAGAAATATTTCCATACCTAAATCGTCTTTTTTTTCTTAATTGGAGTACAAAAAAAAACTAAAACGCGTACATTACTAAAATTAGTGTCTATATAAAATCGTCAATATATTATATTATGTATGATAAAGTACTTATAAACTTAATATGGTTAACTCTTTTCTAAAAACAAAAAAAATTCAGTTAATCGTAACTATGCAGCAGTCAAATATAAAAGAATGTTAAATATATTAAGAATTTAATTAAAATTTGATCTCAACTCGCAACACAGTGAGAAAATAGCAAATAAACATTAATACTACGATTATAACGTAAAAAGCATCGAACGTGATGGCAATACGAATTTGGTTAAGTAGATATTTCACATTGCATTCTTATATATCGTAAGTAAAATACTAACAAATGCTACGTAATCACACAATCACATTTCACATAATATATTAATTGGATAGTGGTAAAAACAAAAATTGAGTTGCAACAAAAATTAATAAATACTTTTCGAAGCTGTCCGACAGGGAAAAAAATTAAAACGATTTTTTCAACATCCAAGTACGTTTTTTATTTTTAATCTCGTTGGCTACGTCGGTAAGTTAAGTCCTGTGGTGGAGAGAGGCACCGAATAATACTAACAAAAATTTTTTGAAATCAAACAACGAATCATTCAAGTTCAGCTTAGCGTCTTAAAATGATTCATTTTCATAACACGCATTCATACAAAAATTGATAAATTAGAAAACCACAAAAAATAGTACCTACTTTTAAGTATGCAGCTAAATTACTTAGGTAATGTTCGTATAACTTAAAGAATAAAATTTTAGTGAAAGACAAAATAAATCTTGAATCATCAAACGTACCTAAACATAATTTATGTAGATACCCAAAATGGACTTTTTGACAGATGTTAAATATCTTGTTTTAATTTCAGAAACTGGCCTAAATGTAAATTGAGTATCACTTCATTGAATTTAATTCGGTAGTTACTTTCAAATTTCATAATTATACTTTCTCACTTATTGCTTCAACTTTTTATCCGTTTTTGTAAAACCTTTTCAAATAAATACTTGCAACTATACCCATATTTTATAAATTAAAAAGTGGAAAGTTTTTTTTTTTTTTCAAATTAGAATACAACATTTATAATTATGTTTGCTCGAAAGGCTAGTTATTCTGTGGCAGCTGTATTAAATTAGTTAGAGATTTAGGTAACTTTTATCCCTGTTTTTATCATATTTATTACCTACCTTTTTTTTGAACATTTAAGAAAATATTTAGAAAAATGTTACTAAAATCGAAAAGAAGTATATGACGGTTTGTTGCGCAGATATTAATTGATTTGAAGCACTCTATGAAAAGTTTATCTTTCTGACTTAATAGGTATCCTCATATTCCACAAGAAGAAAGTCAAGTTTTTTTTTCTGCGTTATTCCACTTGAACAGACTAAAACATCAAGGTTTTCTTTGTTAACCAAATGAGCAAAATTTCATACTATTGAAAAATACATATCAGTCAATTTGATTATTTCCTTCTCGGTACCATCTTTTTTGCTGATACGAGGATTGTTGAACGTTGTACGAAGATGTTGAACTTTGTTCATTTCTACCAAATCTAGCCGAAGATCTGGGAGAATGCTCAGGACTACTCATATCCCAATTACCTCGTCTGATACCCCAACTTTCAGTGAATTCGGAAGCCGATCTGGCCAACGATGGTTGACTAAGAGATCTGATAAGACTACCGCCATCTTCATCATCATCGTCATAATACCGTCTCGGTCTGTAATAGGAACTGCCATCGCTCATATTGTCTGGAACATCTTGTCGAGCAAAATCAACCATTATTTCACTCATCGATCGTACATCCATATCGGATTTTAGACTGGACCTCGACGTTCTTCTAGAACGTCCTAAAGGATCAAACGTATTCGGAGCGAACGCCTCAGTCAAGCGTAGATTTTGAATAGATGATCCGTCCGAATCGTATTCGTACAACGTAGGTAGAGAACTCCTTCTGCTACGCGTATCCCATTCGGATTTTCTACGATAACGGTTCGAGCCACCGGGTGCTCTTTGATCGAATAGTCGATCTGGTGGAGTTAATACGCGTATAATAACGTCCCATTTTGGAGGATCAAATAATTTTTCGTATCTTTGATCTTTACGTATACGCTCGAAATCTTCTTTAGATGAGGCTTCGGTGAGCATGGTACGCAAAGTGGATTCTGTTGTGATGATTTTACGCCATTTTTTCTTATCTTCTAAGGTTAAAGTTTGTTCGCTACGATATTCTTTCGTTTCAGAGGTTTCAGCTGGCGTGTATTCTAACACTTTTATTAACGAATCCCAATTTTGAGGCGGTGGATTTGGCACTGGCACTGGTATATCTAACGTGGAACGATACTGCTGCTCGAGGTCCATTTGCGTTCTATAACGTTCGTCAGTTCTACTAACTGCAGGTATACCATAAATTGACGAATTTTCAGAATGGCTTTCCCAATCGGTGGCAGTTTCGTCTCCGCTAGGAGGTGGAGCATTTGGATTAGGATAGTTTCTAATTTCTACATCCCATTTGGTCGGCGGAGGAGGCGGTTTAACGTGATACTCGGTAACTTGGCGTCGATGTCGTTCGATATCTTCGATAGTTTTCTTTTCGGTAATCGTACGTAAAAATACGTCGTCTACGAAATGCGAAGTTATTTCTGGACGACGTTGGACAACCAATGGAGGTTCTTTTATTTCGGTGTTTAACTCTGTTCGATGGTAATCACTTTCTTCCATAGCCGATCTATCGAATGTTTCTTCTACGTATTCGGTTTTATCAATTTTATCATGTTTACGAATAACTTCGGAGTAAATGGGAGGAGATTTAGCTTTAGGCGGCGAATGAATTTCTGGCTTATACATAAACGTTCTCGGTCTCTCAGTCAGTTCTACCGTTTCATCGCGCTCATGAATAGTACTTAAATTACGCTCTTGCATAATCAAACTACCTTCAGAATCAGACGACGGCGGACTAGGTGTTGGTGGAGGTAATGGCGCTTTCTTAACCCTCATTTCTACGTTAAACTTAGGCTCCGGAGGTGGCGGTCGATGTTTAATTGCTGAACCAGTGGTAACCTCCATTTCGCTCAAATGACCGTATTGTTCGGAGAAGTACGAGCTCTCTTGTACGTAAGCTTTGTTCTCATAAGAACCGCTAGAGCTCAACGATCTGCGTAAACTTCGACCGTCCATTTCTTCTACTTCGGAATGCGTTGTGCTCGGAGATTCGGAAGGATAATCGCTCGGCAGTGTATCGGCTCCGCTAATGATGGCAACTTCGGACTCACTAATACTGGCAGTTGTCGTAATCAGAGTATGAGCCCTTGGAATCTTTAGCCCATCGTACATTGAAAGATTTCCCAAACTGGAATCTGATATTTTGGTAATTTCAGAACCAGACGTTGGCAATGGATGTCGCCGGATAACTTGAATCCTTTGATTACGGAGGCAGTAATATGATGCGGCTAATCCAAGCAACACCAAAGATAAAAATAGAATTCCGCAAATAATCAACAGGATTTGAAAGCCTTTCAAAGGTTGTTGAGGAGGTGGCTCTCCTTGTTGCCTGAAACATAAAAAATTGAAAAATGTTACAGAATAAACTAACCGAAGTAATCCACAAATAGGTAGGTAATTAAATTCTAGCGGCATTATTTTGCTTCAATGAATTGTAAAAACGTAGGTACCATCGTAAACATCTACTATTTCATTTCGTTTGTATAATTACGTCATAAATAGGTGTACGTGTACCTATCAACAAGAAGAAAATTTTACGATAAGGTAGTATATTTGGTAGCTGTTTAAATTCAACTTGGTGAGAAGTAGTATATCGTGTGGATGAAGTATACAACTTCATATTTTAGTTTGTTACAACTTACAAACTTTACATTTTAATAAAAACCTTAAATCTACTAAAGTACCTGCTACCTACTCATCAGCTCTCAACAAACATTATCACCGAGCGATAACAATAAATCTGAAGTTTTTTACTCGCTTGAATGAAAATGTTAAAAGATAATTAAACACGTGATATAGGTACCTACTTGAGTTTATTTTATGAATATATAATTTTAGAAGAAATGTAAAGACCTAACACAACGAAAAGTTCTAGAAATGGAGAAATTTTTGTTTTCTCTTATTCATTATATCTGTATTTTATATATATCTCTTTCGATATAGATAATGCCAGGTACAGTGGTCCATTTTTCGACAAGAGCAGAATTGATGTTAGTCGAAAAATTGTAAAAATGATTACTTACAAAGGTCCAGGATAAGGTGCAGGTGGTGAAGCAACAGGTGGTGGATATCTACACACGATGGTGATTACTTCATCGCCATCCATTTCCAAACTTGAGTGAAACCTCACAACAATATTGTTGGTGAAAACACGGGTAGGATTCTGAAATAAATTAAAAATAGGTATTATTTACATAATTTATAAATGACAAAATTGAACAAAGTTGCAAAAGTTTTAGAAAAATCCGAAAAAGCTTCAAATAAAAACGAATGTTGAAAAATAATCAAGCAACCTGTACAACTGCATGAAATAATTCCAATCTTTAGCCTGATTTTCTATGCCACATTATCAATGAAAACCAGGTTATTACAATCAATCAACTTATGGCGGATGAGGGGGAAATATTGACAAAATCCGTTTTAGGGTCCTAAAAGACCATCAAGATAATTTTTGTTCATGTCAAATATTTATTTCCATTTTTTATTTTTTTACTTTTTTTTCTCAATAACTAAAATCAATGCGGTCAATAGGCTCAGTGTAGCAATGAATTAGATGTACATAAGTAGGAACAACCTTGGGTGAAAATTCAGTTATGCCCAACTTTGGGGGAGGAGATACTGAGGAGTCGAAAACCGTAAAAATTGTTATTTTTAAGCTAATCGGTAGAAAATTTAAATTTGTATAACATACCCAAAGATCAGCTTCCTGAGTCAATTAGGAGGGGAGGTATGGAGGGTTTCCCTCTATTTGACCTTGAAAAAGGGATGTTCCTCCCCTACCCATCTTCCAAATTGAACTAAGAAGTTGAAATTTGATATATACATTTAGTAGGAGTCCTAGATGTGTCTTTGGCGGGGTCCAGACTTTCAGTCTCATTGCACTCCCCCTCACAATTCCAAAAAAATTGTATTTTGTAGGTTTTTATAATTTTTTGAGTTATTTCTCGCATATCTCCCGCCCCTTTCCGAAAATATCTAGTTACGCCAGTGGTTATATCACCTCAATTTTACCAGCATATATGTTGGCGTAAGTATTCACTTCACAGGTCACACGAGTGAATAGGTGATTAATCATGATTGTGGTACAAGTACCTACTGTTGTAATTTCAATTTTCATTTGAACTTAAAAATTCTGAAGGTTATATTATCCGAAAGAAATTATCTACATTCACATCGTTTGTACGAAATTTTTGCAGGTAATAAAACACGTAATACATACGAATTGCAAGTATTCTCCTTGAAATGTTTGTATTTCATTTTTAATACAGTTCCGAAAAAATTTACTCTCGCTTATAAGTAAGTTTATGTACGTAGAAAGATAAGCATTTTGAAAAACAGCTTCGGGATGTGTTATCCTTGCATTTTTGAAAATAGGGCACAGCATAAGATTTCCAATATAGGTAGCTCTTGTTGC
The DNA here is from genome assembly GCA_900060175.1 of Ferrisia virgata. Taxonomy (NCBI): domain Eukaryota; kingdom Metazoa; phylum Arthropoda; class Insecta; order Hemiptera; family Pseudococcidae; genus Ferrisia; species Ferrisia virgata. Next base: position 876 of record FIZR01000334.1, on the reverse strand, counting down.
CTGCCTATTTCTATGTACATTCAAGTTTTGTTAACATTACGAAGGTGCGAAATAACCTTTACATATATTTCTTTTTGAACTTTCATTATTCAAAAGATACGAGGTAAATTTAAAGTACACACTTGTATAATACTACACTACATTACGAATAAGAATCCTCTAAGAAGAAGCTTACTTGTATGGTTCCGCATCCTTTTAATGGCAAATCGATCTTTGCTGTGATGGTTCCATTTCCAGTAATTAAACATGAGCTAGATCGATCAAAATCTGCATATACAATTCCATAGAATGGATGTTCAAATTTCAAATCAATCTGTAAAAAAATTAATAAATTGCAATAATTAATTACTTTCAAAATAATTTTCAACGTTTGTTCTAAAACTTTTATACAAATAAGATATCAATCAAAAAAATAATGATACAAATTTTGAAGTTAAGTATCTCTTCGACATGAAGTATAGGTACCTGTATAAGTAGGTTTGTTGTAGGTACACCATAAGTAAACCAAAGAGTTAACAGTTTCAAACTTTTTTTTTAAAACAAACTTTTATACTTACGCTGAAAATTATTATTTTTTTTTTAATTTTTTCCCTCTATGTTATATTTAGCTGTTTCGAAGCAACAGACTACATAGGTATCCAAAAAACTTCTCTTTTATAAGTCGAGAGGATTTATTTTGTTTTCCATGAAATATTAATTTATAAAAGTTTGAAATATTCCATATGCGGTAGAATAATAATCTCTAAGCTTTCTATCGTGAAATGTCTTTGGTACAACTTTTATTGGTGTTACCTTTACAATATTTGGTAAGATTTTCTTCGTTTTTTTTTTTTTTTTTTTTTTTTTTTTTTTTCACAAAGGAAAGCAAAAACATTT
>FIZR01000330.1:0-35817 GCA_900060175.1 Ferrisia virgata | reverse complement strand
CATTTTTTTTTTTCTTTTTTTTTTTTTTTTTTTTTTTTTTTTTTTTTTTTTTTTTCAGCATTGTAACAACGTCGTATAAACGAATATTCATCCCCCGCTACTTCGAGCAGAGTAATTTTTCTCACAAACGAGTTGATATATATCAAAAGAGGAAAATAAAGAAAAAAGGAAAAAAAATCGTATTAAAAACGAGATGGTATATCCTCGAAGCAAAATAATTCCACAATTTCACGTCGTTCGCTTCTCTTTCGCACAACACAACACACCGAAAGAGTACAACTGTACAGATACGAGTATTTTCCAAAACCGAATTATGACAATGAAATTGAATTTTTTGATTACACAGAGTTAGTCTATATATATTATATGATATCTAATGTAAGTATACGAAAAAGACGAAGAAAACTAGTACAAAGAAGAGCATTACATAGTACGACGTTTAGAAGACGCGTGTACCGTGGTGAAAAACTGTCGACACGGTTAATCTTCTTAAAGGGGAGAATGGTAAAAATTAAATTTTCTTTTCTTTTCACAAAGAAGAAGAAGAAGAAGAAGAAAAGAAAGAAAAAAAAGATATCTTTTTTCTTTTATAGGATCATTTTTAAAAAGAATAAAGAAACTGCATCAACGCCAGAAAAAATACATATTAGTTTCTTGGCATGAGTTATTTTTCGATATTGACCGGCTTTCTTCTCACTGCTGCTTCTTCGTGTTCGACCAATATCTTAACCATACACAGCAAAATACGACCATTCCCCCTTTTTTTTTTTTTTTTTCTGAAAAACTCTCGCCTCAGCTCAGTTTGCTGCTTTTTCTCCAAATGAAAAATAAAAGGGGTCGTTAAACTTGCCTCAGCTGTTTCTGATTCCGACGCGACGAATTAATCGAATTTTCCGAATTAAAATTGAAATTCTAATTTTATAATAATTACAGCTTGGCGGACTTGACTTACCTTGTAAGAAGATGAAGATTTGGAGTTCATATTTCCAGCGATGATAGCTTTGCACGTAAAACAACGGACGAATTTTACAACTATATTCGATCACTTCTCCACTGACACTGTGCGAATAAGCCATTTAAATGTAGGTGAATTATTTTTTTCTCTGTGATTAGTTTCCACTGCAGGTAAATGGGTTCATGAACGTGGTGTGGTCTTGCTTTATTTGTTAGTATTATTTATTTTTACAATTGTTCTTTCAGTATCATTGTTTTAGAACTAAAAGACCGTAAAACAAAAAGCAAGCAATCTGAAGTACAAAGGTCGCTTGGTACGAAGACTACAAAAAAATAGTTGCCAAAAAATATTCGTACTGCGCATTTGCATGTTATGAATAAACCAGGAAGTGTGCAATTTTTAGGCTGCTTTTCTGCGTCATATTGTCAATGAAAACCTGGCTATTACGGTTTATCGACCTTTGTTGGTTAAGGGGAAGGGAGGAATACAAAAAAAACGTTTTGTGGTTCTAGAAGACCATTGCAAGTATTTTTACCCATGTCAGATATTTATTTTGAAATTTTTTTTTTTGACATTGAAAAATTATTTACTCAGTTTAATACGCACCAATACCGATCAAATTTGAGGAATAGTCTTCGATTCGCGTGCCATTTTATGTTCCGGAGTGGGGATGACCTCTGGTCAAAATTCAGCTATGCCTAAATGGGGGGGGGGAGGTGCAGAGGGGATAAAATTTCAAAAATTGTTTTTTTTTGAGCCAATGGTTATGGAATCCAAAGTTGCATTACATGTCCGAAAATCGGCTTTCCAGGCCAACTAGGAGGGTAGGTATGAGGGTTTTCCCCCTTTTTGACATTGAAAAAGAGCTGTTCCTCCCCTTTATCCCCACCAAATTGAGCTAAGAAGTTGAAATTCGGTATGTAGACTTAGTAGAGGCTTTAGATATTAGAGCGTTTCAAGTATGGAAAAAAGTTGCGAAATAACGTGAAATGAACGTGGTAAAAATTTGGGGTTTCTAATTTAACCCTTACCCTACCCTCTTTGGATTTAAAATTTTTTAATTTACATGGAAATTGAAAAAAAATTCTTTTTTTTGATTTTTTTGGTAGTAACTTGTCATTCTAAGCCACAGGAAGCCAAAAAAGATTATTGTAATTTTTTTTTGTTTTTCAAGAGTTTTATAATTCTGTTTAAAAATAAAAAAAATCAATTATTTACAATTTTTTGAAGGTAATGAAATAACAATACGAAATCTCATCATTTTTCACGGCATAATAAACGAAATTTTTTTTTTTTTGCTTTTGAAATATTTGGTTTTTTCATTTTTAAACGTGATTTTAGAACGCCTGAAAAGCAAAAAAATTGCGAAATTTTTTTTTTTTTGGATTTATTTGGTCTACCATGACATATTAACACCAAAAAAAAAAACGAAATTCTTTTTTTGATTTTTCATGTAAATTTCGAAATTTTAAATCAAAAGGGGTGAGGTAAGAGTCAAGTTGGTGACCCCAAATTTTTAGTACGTTCATTTGACGTCATTTCATACCTTTTTTTTTACTACGCTCCTCCAATTTTCGAAAAAAAACTCAAAATTGAAACGCCCTACTCAATGTGCCTTTTGGGGGTTTCGACTTTGAGACTAATTGCGGTCCCTTTACAGCCCCGAAGATGTAGTTTTTTGCACGGGCATTCTCATGTTTTAAGCTTGTTCCTCGCATAACTCCCCTCCAAATTGAGCTAGGAAGTTTAAATTTTGTATGTAGATTTAGTATGGATCGTAGATGTGCTTTTTGGGGTATCGACTTTGCAAACCCATTGCGTCCTCCTACAGCATCAAAAATACAGTTTTTGGTCGATTGAGTTTCTTTCTAGGATAATTCCCCTCCAAATCGAATTGTGAATTTGAAATTTTTTTAAATAAGGATCCTAGCTGTGCCCTTTGGGGGTCTTCACTTTTTTGTCTCATTAAATTCTTCCTACCCTTACTATCGATTAGGAAAAAGACATCGCGAAGCGATGGTTTTTTGCCTGATTTTCTATGTCATATTGTCAATGAAAAAGAGACTATTACGATTTATAGACCTACGGTAGATGAGAAGGTGGGGAGGGGGGACATCAACAAATACAACCATTTTTCCCCGTGGAAGACCAAAAGTATTCGGCGGATTAGATATATATAAGTGAGGATGATGTTGGGTCATGGGGAGAGGTGCTGAGGGGTCAAATATGTAAAAATTATTCCTTGTTGAGTCAAACAATAGAGAATCCAAAGTTGTATAACATATTCAAAAATTAATCTCCTACGTCAATTAGGAGGTGAGATATGAGGATTCTTCTGCTTTTTGACCTTAAAAAAGGGCTGTTCCTCGACTATCTTCCCAACAAAATGAGCTAGTAAGTTGAAATTAGGTATGCACATTCAGTAATGGCCTTAGATGTGCTTTTTGGAGATTCCGAATTTTCAGCTCCATTGCACCCCCTCTCAGCTCCGGAAGTGAGGTTTTTTGGTCAGGTTTTCTCATTTTTTGAGTCTGTTCCTCGCACAACTCCCCTCTAAATTGAGCTAGGAAGTTAAAATTTGCCAAGTAAATTTAGTAAGGTTCTTAGATGTGCCTCTTGGGGGTCTCAACTTTTTAACTCCATTGAATTCTTCCTACCCTTACCACTGATTAGGTTTTAATCCATATAATATTATGTTTCGCTAAACTTAAGCTGAAATTCGATGTTTTTTTTTTTTTTATTTTTTCGGGTATACCGTACTAGTAATGGTATGGAAAATTAATGTCTACAAACTTAGTTTAATTACGCTAATTTGTATTTTTATCGGGTTTCTAAGATTTTCATTGTATTGAAACAAATGACGACGAAACAACGAGTATCAATAGCAGGTACAAAGTTTTTGTTATGAAAAAAATATATAAATATATGTATATACATATATATATTAAAAAATACAGCCTAAAGTACGTGTAATTAATAAAGGCTCAAACAATTATAATGTATGTAGTAAGTATATGCTTACTACTTATAGCGTTACGTACCAATAAGATCACTATTGCTGATAAAACCAATACGTTTTATATGTTTTGTTCGATACTTAATTATTTATTTGAGTTTTGATTGTTTGTTATTGTTGTATTATGTAATATGTACCTAGACCTACTGATTGAGATGGATATTTTCCCGATTCTTAGATCAGTTTCTGTGCGTAAAATACTTTCGTTGGCTTTATTGAGCCATATTGTATTGTTTACATCGATTTGCACGTAAGGAAAATCTTCTTCATTTTTTTTTCTCCAGTGGAAAATTTGAAATCTATAAATTACGAAGGCAAAGCCAGATCTACGTAGATTTTGACAAAAGGTAATAAAATGGAACATCAGAATTATGTAATGAAAATATTATAATTTTGATTCACTGATTATTGTAGTTATGTAAGCGATGATCAAGTTCGTAGATTTATCTACGATTTTCCAACTTTTGAAAATGTTAAAATTCTATACAACAAAAATGATTCATTGAAATTGTATTCAAATCATTGCGAAAATGTTGATTGATTAATTTTTGAAATGTACCTAGCAATAGTATTATAAAAGAATAAGAAAAAAAAATGAAAAAAAAATTGTCCCTTCAAATAGATGTGTATGCAATTTTCCTAGCACATGTGAATGAAGGTCAAGCCAAGGTGAACACGTACTAAGGGGTACAACGTTGGAACTTTGGTTGGCTAGGGTTAAAATTGTAGAAAGTTGATTAACAATCGCGAAAAAATGTTGAGAAAGGTGTAAAAATTGATCAAAAATATGAAAAAAAATCGTTTAAAATCACCCAAAATTGTGTAAAAAATTGTAAGAAATAAATGAAAATTTAACGAAGGTCGTTAAATATTTGTTGAAAATTGGCTAAAAGTTTGATAGAAATACGTTAAAGATGCAAAAAATTGATCCAAAATAACGAAAAAATGTTGAAAACATGAAAATTAACCTAAAGTATAGAAAAATTTTTAAAAGTTATCGAAAGTTGGTTAAAAATTACATAAATAGTTGAAAATTGGGTTAATTGTTAGCCTAAAATATGATAAAAAAGACGTTAATGGTGTTGATCAAAAACCACAAAAAAATGTTGAATATGAAAATCACTGAGATTTGTACATAAAATTGACAAAAATACTAAAAAATGCAGAGAATTAATCAAAAATATTACTAAAAAAAAAAAACGTCTCGAGTCGCCTGAAATCAGAACTTTTCAGAACCATCAAAACAGTCATCAAAAAATCTTCGTTTTCCTTCAACACCCTTCTGAACCACTTCAGAACGATCAAAACCAGCATCAAAACCTTGCATTATCCTTTGGAACCATCTCAGAACCATCAGTACCTTTCGGAACAATCTCATAACCATCTAAACCATCATCAAAATCCTTCGTTATTCTTTGGAACCATCTCAAAACCATCAAAACCATCAAAACCATCACCAAAACTTTTCAGAACCATCGAAACCATCATCAAAACATTTCATCATCCTTTGAAAACATCTCAAAATCATCAAAACCGTCATCAAATCCCTTAATGATCGTTTTACACGCTTCTGAATCATCTCAGAACCAGGTCTGGTGAACGAAACGATTGTTTTGTTTGGTTCTGTTCATTTGTTCAAGAGAATATCAATGTTATCGTTTTGTTTGGTTCTTTTCCATTCTACTCCATTCCACTCCATTCTGTTCTTTCCTGTTCCGTTTTGTTTTCTTCAGTTTTGTTCTGTTCTGCTCTTTTCCTGTATGATTTTTTTGGGAATTGGAAAAGTGACTGATTTGATTTCTATTCTATCTCCCTCTCACTCTTTCATAATTGATTCCAATAAAAAATTTCACTCTCACACTGTAAAATAATTTGGAATTGGAAATTTTTTGAAGTGTGGAAAGTTGTGTAGTAGTCGTAATTATGTTGTTTTAGACACTCATTTGTTGGCGATGTCATACCATGAGAGATATGAAAAAAGAAGTGATCAGTGTTCTGTTCTGTTCAGTTCCGTTCCGTTCCGTTCCGTTCCGTTCTGTTCTGTTCTGTTCAATTTCATATGGCTTTGTTCCGTTTTATTTGTGTAAAACATGAATTTGTTCTGTTCTGGTTATCGTTCATTGAAAACAAAAATTTTAGTGTTTTGAATCGTTCATGTTGTTCTGTTCTGTTCCGTTCAACCAGCCCTGCCAATAACCATTGAAATAATTATGTTTTTCGTTTTGTAAACGAGAAGAGTCTGAAGTCTAAATCATCTTTCATCCATTCTTCACTCTTCTTCATTTTTTTCTCAAAAATTTCTATTTATCATGTAGAAATCTACTTAACAAAGTCAATGACTATACACGAATCGCAAGTACAACTTAAAATTAAAATTACCACCGTTGAAATAATTTGGCATCAGTTGCATTGATCAGTTCTAAACTTTTTCAGTTTCAGGTTAATTCTGCTAGTATTTTTTGTGGGATGTGTTTTCGATTTCGAGTTCATTCATTTTCATCCTATGTTTGTGACTTACTGTTCTTGAAAACCGTTGAATTTGAAATTGTAACTTACGTACATACATACAATATACAGTGCTAAACAGCAAACAGAGATGCAATCGCCATTTTTCATGTACGTATTTAAAAATTTCCAATTCGACTATTATTGTGACTACTTCAATTATGCTTTAATTCAGCAAATGGAATTAAGTTTCAAAAACGTTACTAATAAATTGTATAATCTTGTGATGTGTTTTACTGTGAGTTGATGATATCAATAATCAAACTGATCTGGCATCAAAGTACATGAAACTACCATGCACGGAAATCCATCCGCGCCAAATTTCTTTTCATTCAGGTAATTCTCAAAGTAATGTTTGTATTTTTAATCAACGAAAGTAAACCCATTTCTCATAACACTGATCATTTATTCAGTTCCCATAACCAGTTATCTATACGTTCGATTCAAGTACGATCTAACCTTCGCCTCAAATGAAAATATTACACGAGAATCGAAACCGAAGACCTGATTGCTGATGATGACGAGTACGAGCTCGATTGTGATATAAGTACAAGGAGTTTTTTCTCATCGCAGTCGCGAAGCATATTCTGGATGCAATTTCGTCGAATCGAACGGTGACAGGATGTTTGAAAACCAATCGATCTTTTCACCGGTAACAAAAGGGGTTAGAATAGAACAGTGGTTCTTTTGTTAATTCTAAAATTGGACACCATTTTGTATTTTCGTGTGGGAGTACGAGATTATGATGCATTTTAATAAAAACCTCCGCTAGCTACCTAAAACCAATCTGCTACCAGTTTTCGAAAAAGGGGTTGAAAAACTATAAGCAACAGTAGCTAATATTTGAGTGATGTCGATTCTAATTTCAGAATCATCGTCGCTTCGAGTGTTCATTACGATGGATTGAAATTCGCTCCCTAGAAAGTTACAGTTACACGTTTAAACGAACTATCTGTGTGTTTTTGGAAATGAGTCGTACGGTTGGTACGTATTCTTAGGTACATATTTGTACTTGTATGGTCGATTTGAAAAAATTACTCGCCCTCGTCAAAGTTACACGATTTAGTTCGTACACAAGGGTATTATTTTTACTCGAAACGTAAAATCACCGGTACGAGTATAATTTTATACGACGTATTCGCTGGTGATGAGAACCACTGGCTTCCATACGCGTACAAGAAGGGTTACGAGTGTTTACATGAACTGGCCATTGTTGCAAACCGCGATTCGGCCATTGGAAAAAACACCGCAATTCGCACGAACGCAGATGCTAAAATTTTTCGGGGTTTTTGTCAATTGATAAAAGGACCATACCTTTGATGGAAATGTATTCAAAACACCTGACCGCGGCGCGAAAGGGTCGAAATCTTTTTTCACCCATGTACACTCTCTCTTTCATCATCTTTTTAAAATCTATAAACGACGACAATCTAATTCCAAAAAATATAAAAACCTTTTCAGGTAAAAATGCAGTGTAACTATATTCCAAAAAAGGATCCATATTTTAACAATCGCAGGTAGAAGAATTTCTGCGTAAATATCCAAAAAAAAAAAAAGACAAGACTAGCAGTGCCATTTAAAAAAGATGCATACTAAAACTCGCCACTATACACACTGGTAAGTTGATAGTAAAGTAAGCAGATACATTTTGCAAATCAATCATGTACTTAGCTGTATATACGTATATCTTTTTGTAATTATATATTTGTGTTGATCTTTTTTACAGTAAATCCTTTCAAGTTCCGGTTTGGTGAATGGTTAAAAGCCATCAGTTACTTTTTAAAAACGTTATTACCAGGATTTAGAAATACTTCGAGCCGAATCCGTTCGAATATTTCATATTTGTTAATTGCTCCGATTGGAAATAATCTCTAAAAAGATTTAGCCTTTTACTCATCGTTTATTCAAAAACAAGTAATTATCGTTTTAACCTTCATTAGCTCGCAAAGCAAAGTAACCAGTTTTTGCTGGTACATTTTACCAATAGGTACCTATGTTAAAATCAGCTTAACGAAGGAATGTCCATCAAAAGCATTCTAATTTTATATTTTTATAAACATGATCTTATTCGATTACTCGTGACTTAGATAATTCGTCGTATAAAATTGAACTATAAATATTCATGATTTTTGCAATATCTATTGAAACGTCCAAACGTGTGCTGCTAATTTACCATATCGAAAATCCAAAATTTGTATATCCTTTCGTCGTGGATATGATATACGCGTTATTCGTCATCTCATCTATATAGATTTATTCATTCGTTTTTTTTTTGTGTATGCATCGACTACTTACTTAGTTCATATTTCTCGTAATACGAAACCCTACATAATAAAAATATGATTAACGAATTGACAAATGCCAAATGCCAATAATATAGGATGCCTGTGCTTCTGTGTGCTTCTGTGAATGCAGAACATTATCTAGATGAGAGATTTTATGGTTTAGCTCTTTACACATCGGCGAGTTTAATTCAAGAGGGTAGAATCTGAATTAGGGAGCTTTCCATTGGTTTGATATCTTTTCTTCTACAACTTTTTTTTCTCATATCTGAAGAAAATTTTACTCTTGGGTATGATTTTAGACGCAGTTTGCGAAATTATTATACTGTCCAATGTGTGATTTCCTTCGCTATATGCCACTATGGTTTTTATTAAAATGAAATATACTACATGGGGAGTAGTTTTCCAATTTTCCAGATACCAAAAATTAAAGAATGTGAAATTTTCCATCAACGATGTACATCTAGACGATTGGTCATCGGTTTTCTAATGTGTTGTGGGCAATATCCAAACGCCAAATGGTTGGTTTTTTTTTTAGGAACACAGGCAATATAAGGAACTGCCGAGTGTTCCATGTCCAATTAATCTTAGCCACTTTCTTGTAGGGTGTCTGACAAGTCCAGCTAGCAATGCAAAATAAGGCACTAATGATGGGGGTATGCTGGTTTCGCCATATTGTCCTTTTAAAACACCCGAGCATTGAATTTTGTTCCACGAAGCTAAACGAGAGTGCAACTATGCCCGATGCATCCGAAACAATCTAAACGTGTTCTAGACTCCTGAGAAACTTTCAATGTTCGATTTTAAAGTTCGGCTTAACTTTTATATGGATTCATCTTGGAACCGAATTAATTTTTTTATTTACTAATCAATTGAATTTTTTTTTCTCAAAGACTAAAATCATTTACTTTCCTCGATGCTGATCAAAATCGCTCCGATTCGGTCCATAGGCTCAGTTTATAGATGGGTTAGATGCATATGAGTGGGGATGTCCTTGGATCAAAATTCAATTATGTCCAAATTTGGGAGAGGAGGTGCTAAGGGGCCAATATCGCAAAAATTGTTCTTTTTTGAACCAATTGGTAGAAAATCATAAGTTGTATAACATACCCAAAAATCAACCTACTGGGTCAGTGAGGAAGGGAGATATCGAGGATTTTCCTCTTTTTGTCCTTGAAAAGAGATGTTCCTCTCCTTTCTCCTCTCCAAATTGAGTAAGGAAGTTGAAATTTGGTATATAGACTTAGTAGGGGCCATAGAAGTGCCTTTTCAGCGTGATTGCACGTCCCTCACCCAAAACTTTAAAAATGCAGTTTTTAGTCGATTTTTCCTATTTTTAAGTTTGTTTCTCATATGACTCCCCTCCAAATTGAACTATGTAGTTGAAATTTTGTATATGGATTTAGTATAGGTTCTAGATGTGTCTTTACGGGGTTTACACTTTTCAGTCTCACTACACCCCATCCCTACAACTCCGAAAGAATTGTTTTTCTTTTTTGTATTTTTTGAATTCATTTCACGCATACTCTCCCTCTTCCCCTCGAACTTGAGCTAGCTAAGAATTTGAAATTCGGTATGTAATTTAATATATAACCTAGGTGGGCCTTTTGGTGATGTCAACAGTTTAGCCCCATTGCGTTCCCTCTACCCTCACCTATGATTAAGAAAAAAACTTTTTTCTTAAATTTTTATCCCCCGAAACTGAAATTTATTTATTCCCCTTGTTATCGAACAAAATCAGTCAAAGCTGGGCAGTAAGCGGCAAATTTCATATTTTTGAATGGAGGTGAGCTGGGGTGGAAATTCAATCATTCCCAAATTTGGTGGAGGAGATCTTGAGCGGCTAAAATGGAAAAAATGGTTTGTTTTTCAACCAATTGATAGAGGATCATAAGTTGTATAAGATATCCAAAAATTAGCCTCCTACGTCGATTAGATGAGGAGAAATAGGAGTTTCTCCTCTTGTTGCGAAAAGACTGTTCGCGCTTATTTTCTATACCCTCTCCCCCTTCCTCCATGGAGCTAGAAGGTCGAATTTTGGCATATAGATTTAGTAGTAGACATATATGTGCCTTTTTGAGTTTTTCAACTTTTTAGCTCCATTGCACCTACTCACAGCCCAGGAAATGAGGGTTTTTGGGCGATTTCTCTTCGCTGTTTTGATGAAATTCTTTATTAAAATAGTAGCTTGAGTTTGATATTTTTTCTCTAAATCCATTGAATGTTTCAATAGAGAGAGCTTTTTTTGAAATTTTTTTCAGAAAAATTGGAAAAATTGTAACAAAATAATTTTTTTTTAACATATCTAAGCAAGTTAGGAAAAATTTAACTATGCCAAGTGGTGAAGGGTACCTTGTTACTTCGGGAAAATTTTTCAATTGGGTACTTAAAAGAGCTTTTTAAAAAGTTATGAACAAAAACTTAGAAAATTTTCAAATTTTCAATCATTTTTTTACATTAAATTCGTCATATTTTACGAAGCATACCATTTATGCCCCTAATTTTTTTTACCAAAAATATTACATTGTATTTGTCACATTTTGACGTCAACTAGACATTTCTACCATTTTTAGTTCTTAAATTGGAATTTACAGTCCCTGCAATGTTTAGGATAGGCAAACCTTGTGTTGCTCTACTTGTGGTATGAAAGGGGGGGGTACTATTGAGACGAAACACCCTGTATTTATTACTATGAATATGCGATATGTTTCTTCACAAAAAATCAAAAATTCTGAGGAAAAATGGACTCAACTTTTTGACCTCCTCCCCCCCCCCTCATTGTTATTCAAAACGGCGGTAAATTTAAAATAGCCTAGGGCGAAAAATATGCAAATATGGCAATGTTTACACCATAAATTTTTTTTAAATATGGACACGTACTCGTTAAATTGCGATGCTTTGTATGGTCAATTTCAATTGTCCATAATTATAGAATAATTCATTTGCTTGAGTTCATCAAAAGATGACCAATTATTGATAGAATTTTAAAAATTTGCGAGCATTTTCGGTCTAATGGACTAGTCACTGAATGTAAACGAGACATGATACTCTACTTTTCCATCTGGCTCCGGTAGTACTTTTTTATTTTCGATGGCCCAATGGTATGCGACAGGGCCAATTCTTTCACTGTTACTACCGGCACCTTTCGAAATATTTTCGGCGTGATAACATTATTTCGTCGGTCAATGAATTAACAAATTGTTTGGTTTGTACATTTCTGTCGTGCAAACGTTTTTTCCTGTCGTGCCATTGAATATTTCCCATTAACACTTCAGGTACTCGGTATTCTATATTATTAACAAAAATAAGGAAAAGGAGATGATACTTCATCAACATTATTTTGGCAACAGTATAAAAATTTTTATCATCAATTTTCGATCTACCGTTTTTTCAAATTCATACATAAAATCGTCGACATAACATATCGTGTGACTTATTTTATCAGTAAATTATAAAGAGAGAGAGAGAGAGAGAGAGAGAGAGAGAGAAATTGCTGTGATATTCAAATTATTCTAATCTTTTTCGATCCGGATTAAATTCTAAAATATTTATACTTATGACATGTACTCAAATTCATTTCCTACTCCCCCCGAAAAAATAACAACCAACTCAACGTAATCCAATTTAAAATGAGAGTGCTGTTTGTATATTTCGAAATGAACGTAACATTTAAGTCGATAATAAAATTCTATAAAATACAATGGTGAACCTTTGTCAAGGTAAATAACAACTTAAAATAGTTATTTAAAAAAAAAAAAAAAAATGTTAAAACCTGTAACAAAATAACATAATAATATGGATGTATTTGACGATAGAAAAAAATAAATTGTATAAAAAGAACTAATCATTAAGACGTCTGAAAATAAAACCAAACATTTGGGTTGTCTACGATTTGCATCCATCAGGACAGTATGCTTTTACCACCGAAATAGGTATATTATCTCGAGTTTTCGAATTCACACCCAAAGTTTGCCCAAGCAGCTCAGGACATAATATCTGACCCGTTTGAATACCGTGTAAGGTGTTCAATAAATCATAATTTATTTCATCGCTGATGACCGAATCGAATCTAGTACAAAAATGTAATCAATCGGTGATTTTATTCTGACGAAAGTACAATTTAAGAATCTAATTAACTTACTTATAACTGGGATGTTCTCGAACGTATTTTCTTATCCAACCAGCGGTTGTTAGAATTTCGCCCGAAGCTCGTCCTTTAATTAAGCTCAAATATTGTTGAATTGTGCAATGCGTATCTGCATCTATTTCCATACTAAACAGATACGTGTTTAAAAGCGGTATCAAACCGGGAAATTCGCCTTCCTGCAACACATCCGGAGATATTGGCAAATTATTTTGGAAAAAAAACACACACACACACGAGATAATTTATCGACGTACTTTTCCGTTAATTATTTCATTTATTGTCATTTGAGTATAAACTGGCTCGGAATCGTCGGGTGTAAAATTCATATTTTTAAAGGCCGGATCACTTAATAAATTTGGACACGTTTTACTCGATAAATTAATATACTTTCTGAACCAAAATTTCTCTGTGTTGATAGCATTTCGCTTTTGAGCCTTCTTCAAATTCTCGTCTACCTGTTTAAAAAATATAAATAAGATAAAAAATTGAATAAATATGTACATCGTATGAAGTACATTAGGGAATGCCCGTGACGTAAACCTTTGTCAAAAAATATGACAAATAGCAGACTATTTTTTAAAATCCACTCGTCGTAATTAGAATCGGTTCACAAGTCGATACAGAATAAATTCAAGTAGTGTGAAATTCTAACTTACTTTACTGATAGGTATAATCAAATCGATATTATACGATAAAAGAAATCTGGTTAACATGACGATAAAACAAACAACAGCGGCGTTTTCAAAATCGGTCGATTGATTCTCACAAGGTCTAAACTCGACTCTCCATCCGATATTCGAATTAGGTGGTGGTGGTTTAAATCTCATCGTTTGCCAATTAGTCGATTGAATATTCTGAATGTCAACAACAACAACCAAAAAAAAAAAAATTACACTTTAATAAATTTAAAACATTGGTTTTTTCGATCGTATGAAAATAATTACCAATACGACGAATATAAAATCTCAGGTTAATTTTTTTTTTTTTTTTTTAATATCGATAATGATTATCCGATGCAAATTGTCAAATAATTAAAATAATTTAAAATACCGAGGAATTGCACATCCATTATTTTAGATTGCAGCCCTGCGGCGCATATCTTCGTTTATTCACCTCGAAATGATCGGTATCCACATCATCGTTTTGTTCGACTTTTTCGCCAAATAACGAAACTGTATCGCGTATGAAAAGATGAGCGATGTGCTGAGCGAGCAGATGATCGATATTGTTCTCTCTTAACTGTTGGTATACATTTTCGTCGTATATCAGCGGTATATCGTTGAATCTGTAGAATTAATTACGATTATGTTTTAGTAGTCGAAGAGTAAAGGCAGGTGAAAGTAGTGAAATTGCTCCGGTGAAATATTTTTACGAAACTAAGATGGTAAATGAGTCCCTTCGTCAATAAAGTTTTTGTGACCAAAGTTTCAGAAAACTCACCCACTCAACCCCCCGTGATTTTCGAGAAAGTTCATTTTACCTACAAATCAAGTGGGAATATTTTTCTCAAAATTGAGTCCACCGAATTTATCGAAAACTTGGGCGTACTTAAAGGGCCTTCTGGTGGGTTTTCTGGAAAAAATCGACAGTTTCGCCACTCCATTTTTAGCCAGATTTTTTATGTCATAATGTCAATGAAAACCAGATTATTACAGTCTACGGACCATAGGCGGATGAGAGGCGAATATCAACAAAATCCGTTTTAGCGTCTTAGAAGACCATTTAGACAATTTTTAGCCATGTTAGATATTTATTTATTTTTTCCTCCGATAATTAAAATCATTTACTCCGCTCGATACCAATCAAAATCGCTCCAATTCGGTCAATCGACTTAGTTTGACGATGGATTAGCTCTATACATATATATGAGTGGAGATAAATTTGGGTCAAAAACGCAAAAAAAATGTCCCTTTTTAAGCCAATTGGTAAATAAGCAAAAGTTGTACAACATATCCAAAAATCAACCTCCTAAGTCGATTAGAAGCGAAGATATGGAGGTTTTCCCCTTTTTGACCTTGAAAAAGGTTTGCTCCTCCGTTATCCCCCACCAAATTCAGCTAGGAAGTTGAAATTTGGTATACACATTTAGTTAGGATTCTAAATGTATCTTTTGGGGGTTCCAACTTATTAGCTCCATTGCACCCTCACACAGCATAACAAAATTGGGTTTTTGACAAGTTTTTTCTCATTTTTCTTATTTTTTGAGTTTGTTCCTCGTATAACTTCTCTCCAAATTGATCTAGGAACTTGAAATCAGGTATGTACATTTAGTGAGGGTCTTAACTTTTCAGCTCCATTTCACTCCCTGGCAGCCCCAAAAAAGTGGTTTTTTGGTCGTTTTTTTTCTTATTTTTTGAATTTGTTCTTCGTATAATTCCCCTCCACATTGAGCTAAGAAGCTGAAATTAGCCATGTACGTTTAGTAGGTGCCCCAAATGTGCCTTTCAGGGGTCTCGACTTTTCAGTTTCATTTCACCCCCCCCCCCCCCCCCACAGTTCGAGAAAAGTGGTTTTTTGGGTTTTTTTCTTATTTTTTGAGTTTGTTCCTCACAGAACGCCTCTCCAAATTGATCTAGGGACTTGAAATTAGTTATTGTGCCTTTGGAAACAAGCATTTTCAATTCTCATGATTACAATATATCACTGCAATAAGGCTGAAAAAGTGTCTCTTCACGATGCTTTTCTCATTTCTAAAATACTGAGCAATTTTAAAATTTCGCAGTTTCATTGATTTTACACATTTTTTTCAATGTTATTTAAGAATTTAGATTCCAGAATCTGTCTAAATCGACAACAACTCCGGTAATTGTGGCCCCCCCCCCACAAGGTAAGGTAAGAGAGGGAGTACACCAAAAATATTGCCAAGATTGGAAATTAGTTGGGCACAAAACAGGGCATGAGTTAAATCAATATTTTCTGGAGGAATTTTTCAAGAAGAGATAGAAGACAAAAACATGCTTCGTGTGATGTGGGTAAGTCATCAAATTTTTTGGGAAAGGCTATAGCAGGATAAGGAGGGCGATTTGCCCTTGGGTCCTAGAATTCAATTTTTTAAAGGACTATTTAGGCACCAGTAAAAGATGATTTTTAAGCGTATTCGCGATTTTTTAATTCGTCACTGGAGGGAGGGGGTGATGAAAAATGTACTGGGAGAGGGGGGTTATATTTATTTTTTCCTTTGCGAATTTTCAACCGATCTTTCTTAGAAGGTACTTGGGAGGAATGTTGTGGAATTTTTTAAGATTTTTCGAACTCTAAATATGACCTTGAAATGGACTTTTAAAACTTGAGGGAAGCTTGTAGGCCCCCTCACTGACGTGAAAACTTGAAAACATTTTCTTTAGTTATTAATAGCATTTTACACTTTCGAGAAATTTTTCAAATTGGGGGAGGGGGAGTGGCCTCCTCTGTAGCCCTTAAAAACCAGTTTTCTGCTCATTAAATGTCACTTATAGACCAAATAATTCCCACGAAAGTCTGTTTCTACCACATCGCGTGGTTCAGTGTCACAAACAATGTACCAGCACTTCACTCCAACAACATTTTGGCAAACGCCCTTATGGTGGATCAGGCACCCCCTTCCCCGCCCTCCATCTTGAAAACAAGTTTTTCTGTAAATATTATCGTCTTCATCATCATGGAATTCGAAAAAAAAAAAAACGAATTGATTATTTTTATCATGCTGGTATTTATAATTTACAACGGTTGGAAAAAAAAAATTGAAATCGGTAGCAAAAATTTTCAACTTAGAGGACCTTTGAATCGGTTTTTTAAATCGATCTCGAAAACGTGATGGCAGTTTTGGATTCGGATAGGGGTCTACTTTCGAATAAATATTACAAAAATTGCGTTGCTCTCGGGTACGAATCATTTGCTTTTTTGAAACGATTGATGCGTTCGGAACTTGTGCTTGCATTTGGCACCATGAGATGACCTTTTTTTAATGAAAATTCCTGTACGTTTTTGCTGCTTTTGACCATGACGTACTCGAGTAAAATTTTTGAAAAAAACTATACGTTATTTAGGGGCCAAAAAATACGTCGAAAAAATATATTTTCAAAATTGTACAAGGCCGATCTTAGATTTAAAAAAAAAGGTTCTATTAAAAAATCATGGTTGAAGAGTGCAAAATCTCCACAGATAGGGGGGGGGGTGAGGCTGTGAGGTTGTCAATTTTTTTTTGGATATCTTAGGTATGGATATGTACTGGGTGAAAATTAAAAAAAAAAAAATCGGTTCACTATTGGGGTAGGAAAAAATTTTTCTTCCAATGGTTCTGAAAAAATTATACCTTATTTAGGGGCATAATAAAATTTTTTTAGCGGTTTTTAAAAATTTTTACGAAAATTCATCGCGTGTAAAGAAAGCATTAAAGCTCAAAAAGGGTAATTTAAAGAAGGAAAAATGGAGAGGGGAACTGTTGATTTTTTTATGAAAAGCCATTACAAGGCCCTATAAGCACGCACAAGTTTCGATGAAATCGAGAGACTCAATTTTGAGAAAAAAATTCCTTACCGATTTTCAGGGAAAACGGATTTTCTCTATAACCAGGGTGGCGGAGGGGGGAGGGGGAGAATCTGAAACTTTATTCACGAAAGTTTCTTGGTGAGACCCATTTACCATCTTAATTTTATCAAAATATCTCACCGGGGCAATTTCACTACTTCAACCTCCCTATGCCCTTTACACGTATTTCGACTCGTAGCATTACTTACTTGTCGCTTTCGCACGATAAATACGAATCGATGGAATCGTATCGAGATTTAGGGATCACAAATTTGTTATTCTTTAACGGCTCTAGTCCTCGTTCTTCTCGCGTTCGACAATCCACCGATCCCGAAATAACCGACCAGCGGCAATCGATATCTGTTAAGTAGCCTCGAAATATTGGAGAAGCTGCAGTAATGGCCAGCTACATAGGACATTTTTACACGTTAGTCAAGATTTACTTATTTGTAGCTTCGGCTAGAGCGTTGAATGCTGCAACGAGATCTAAAAACTAACCAGAATTGGACACAGAGGAGTCAGTTGATCGTACAGTTTACGAGCTTCGTCAATACAACACGCCTGTAAAAATTGAACACCGATCGATTATGGAAAATTATCCGTCATTTTCGAAAATTATACACAAATCGAACCAACTTGAAAGGTAATTTGTAAACAGCAACATCCCATACCGAATCCCATCGCATCCAAGTACACGTGATCGGGTAAAGCTGCCTTTGTTGATTCTCCATTATCTCCTAAAGCGTATAAATCTTCGACGAATGGTGACGGTGTGTTCTTATCCTTAAAAACTATCGTAAAGTGTTAACCTCTTTTTATTATCTTAGGATACTGCGATTACAAATTAAAATTCTGAATTTGACTTTCGGAGTGTGACGTCGTCGAAAAACGATTTCATAGTGGTGAAAAACCATTGATGACTCATCATCTTAAAATATTCACGATGTACGACACTCGTATTGCATGACATTTCGTAACGTAATTCGTTTGAATAAAAAATGAATCTTTGATGGATAACTCGTTTATTTGGACGAGCATAACGCTATTAAATACTCCAAATAATGGGCTCGTATAAGCGCGGATCTTACTTGGTAAATTAATGGCGACCTTTTCACCCCTTCGCATTCGTATATTTCTGGTCAATGTTGCAAATCTAGGATGATCTGAAAATATAGCTTGTTCAGGAAAAAATAAGGAATGTGATGCACCCTCGTTCGGATTGGGCTGGAAAATAGGTGACGTGAAATTAGGACAACCTAACCTGAAAAGAAATCGATTTAGAATTAATTTCATTCGAAGTATCAATGAATTTCGAGAGCAAATATTTGACATTAATTACTCTCTTTGAATTCTTCAAACACGTATCGTTACTAAAAGTGATGATAATGATAAACTCTCACACGTAATGATGGTTATTCGTTAAATTAGCGATAATAAAATATAATTTAATCGTCGAAAGTATTATTAGTGTTGTTAAAAAATTTTAAACGTAAAAAAATTACGTTTATTTATAACATCCAATTTCGATAACCTTCTGCTTAAAATTTTGCATAAATTATCGACAGCAATGTTGCCAGTTTGTTATCAAGTGAAGTATCATTTTATTTCTATTTTCAAGACTTGTCGAATACATACAAATTCGTAATTTTCGTACAGATTATTTTCACAGTTGAAATTACCTCGGGAATGTGGTAATACTCATTATGATTTCGTCTTTTTCTAAAAATTCTTCCACTTCTTCTCGTCTGTATCTCATGTTAGCTTCGACAACGTTGAAATGAGCGGTCAATCCGCCATATGGTTTTCCAGGCGTGCCTTCGATCATATAAGCTGCGTATTCTGGTCTCCATAATGATTTAACAGTGCTGTATAAATAGAATAATACCGATAAGCGATTGATCGAAAA
Organism: Ferrisia virgata; assembly: GCA_900060175.1. Classification (NCBI taxonomy): domain Eukaryota; kingdom Metazoa; phylum Arthropoda; class Insecta; order Hemiptera; family Pseudococcidae; genus Ferrisia; species Ferrisia virgata. The sequence goes on along the minus strand of FIZR01000330.1, from coordinate 16,500 downwards.
TGCATCGTAAAACGCAACGTATAAAACGTACTCCGGATTCAAGGCTTCTTTTTCATTTAATTTTTTCAATATGTCGGCTCCTCTTAAACTAAGCTTGGCTACTTTGTTTTCATGGTCAAATTTCACAATTACGTATTCTACCTGAGTGTATAGAAGTGAAATTTGCAAATAAACGTAGATAAGTAAATTTAATTGAAAGTTATATCAAAACACCGGGTGTGTTTGAAGGGGATTATTTCGAGCATACTTACTTCGTCACCGAATTTCAAAATATCGCCTTGTTTATCTTTCAAACGATGATATAGGTTTATAAACTGAATAATACCGTGTTTCCTCACATGCTCTGCTAATGCTTTGGTTTCGTCCCAAGATAGTGGTTTGCCTTCGCTCAATAGTCCCATAACAGTTGGTAACAAATACGCGATTAAATTCTGGTCGAACGATTGCCGAAATGGGTTAAACAGTAATGTCGAACTCGCGATTACCACAGATACATCGGCGAGTACGAAAATTCACGCCAAAATGCCCGAGTATTCTCGATTGCGAGGGTTTAAATAATTCAAAATTTTTTGAATGAAGTAACTAGAACTAACTTTTTTGAATTTGATAAGCGACAGTGTTGTAAATTTTCGGATTCATATAAGAAACTTGTCGAGTTTGGTTTGAAAGTAAATGATGAAGTAATTAATAAGTTTGTTGTGTTCTGGTTCAAAATTATGCTAAAAAATGAGAAATTTTCTTTTTATTATAAAATACGTAATATGTTAATTAATTTAAAATTTTAATTTAAAATTAAGCGATGGCAAAAATTTAGTTTGTATTTTATAAGAAAAAAAACAAGCGTTCAGTTTTTTATCAGAAAAAAAACAACACTGTAATGATTTGAATAGTGAACACTTTTCATTTCGTTCTTCCGACACATAAGGTTGTTCGATAAAATGAATCATTCGTTTGGAATCGTCTTCGGAGTTCAGACTAATTTCTAGGCATTTACCAACGACGTTTATCTGTCCTGCACATTATTTCGGCTCTTTACCAAATTCCTAGCCCTTCAAGTAGCAAAACGGTATCGGTGCTCTCGGCAACTTCCGAGGGTGTTCGTTTGATTTATAATTATTTTTGAAGAGTATTTCTGTCCTACGATAAATCGATCTATCGTCTATTTGTAAAATTGATTAGTAAATTGAATTTTTGATATTTAAAAAAAAATTGATTCTCTTTATCACCTTCTGAAAGACTAGAGGTGTGCGCCGATTAGAGAAAAGACGGCGATGGTTCGAGACATGGTACCATTGGCAAAAAGCTCTCAGACAAGACTATCAACCAAAGAATAAACTCAAAATATGCTGAAACTGATGCAGGCAATCCCAATTCAGGTGTATGGTTCAAATTTGAAGGAAAAGACGATCAGCTGAGCCGATTAAATTTTTCGGCGGTGGCGGCGCAAAAAATTCCAAATTTACGGTGGCGGTAGCGGACACCTCTAACATAGTACAGTACTTAAATACGTAAAATAATAATTATGAATAACATTCAGGGCTTAAATCAAACCCGAAACAAAAACCAGAAAAAAATATTTAAAAGCCCAACCCTAAAACAAATTAGATCGCAAAATTATAAAAGTTTTCTTAAAATAATAAATGGAACGAGAAAAACGACAGAGCAACTTGAAATTTTGGCAATTCAAAACTTTAAATTCCCTTCCTAGCTCAATGACTTGAGGGAAAATAAAATATTTTAAGTTTTTTAACAAATCTCCTGAAAAATAATAGAACAAATTTAAGGGTATTTGCATTTTTCAGGAATGTCAACTGAAAGTCTGAAACTGGAACTAACATTTGAAGGAACCACTGGAACCAGAATTTCAAACTCTGGTTCTGGTAGGTCGAGTTAATTTCAAAATTACTCCTCCTCTCTGGTTGTTCTTTTATTTGGAAATTCCTTCCCATAACTTTTGTTTTGGTACTTATTGGAAATGGTTCCATAATTTTTTCAAATGGTTCTAATTGGTTCTGGTCCTGGTTTTAAAATTCAAAAAAAGTAGTTCTACTGGTTTTTTTATGGTGGTACTTCCAATTGGTTCAGATTCCGAACCCTACAGTTGGTATATTTATGGTCTATATTTAACGTATTCCAGGAAAATTGTAGAAAATTAATGAAGGTTAAGTCATGTTTATGTCTATTTTTGACATACTCTCCGAAAATTGCAGAAAACATGCGAAATTATGATTATGGCTATGAGCAGAAGATAAACTAGTATAGTATTATTCCCGCGGTTTTAAAGATTAAGTTAAACGAACACTCCCGAAAATTGCCGAGTGTACCCGATACCGGTTTGTCGCTTGAACGGCTAGGAATTCGTTCTTCTACTCGTGTTGTTCGTGTTTTACTTCCAATGATTTCCATTTCTTTTACTTTTAAAATAATTTCAGTTTTTCGAATACGTCCTATTATATATACTTACTTATTCATTTAAATCCATTAGTCAAGTAAGTATTTTCAAATGTTATGTTGAACTGTTGCTTAATCCGGTCTCATCTTTGAAGTGTTGATCTACAGAACTAACTCGACTACAGCAATCTGTAGTAACTAACGTTTCATTCTACAAATTATGCATGGTTTCGCTTTAATTGACTACATTAATTATTAATTACGATGTGAATAAATGTTTATGAATATTTCAGACTTCATCGTCGTCAAGTGTTCAATGAGGCAATGCTCCCATGTGAAAAATGATACAAACGATCATCAAATTGGTAAGTTGGCTCGAATGAATATCATTTCAATATTATTTTCGCCAACTAATCAGTCACCAAATTATTTATGTATTTCGGATGTTTGATACCTCAGCCATCAATACAACTCCGAAATCCTCATTCTCTACGTGCACGTTCTTTCCAAACACTATCGTGATTTTTTGCTAGATAATAGTGTATGTTGCACATGCTGCGAGACTATTGGTTATATTAGGCTGATTAAAATTTTATCATTTTTTCGTTTATCGTTTTAACGAATTTTCTTCCAGAACGATACATTTGTCGTTGAACTGCTACGTTTCGATTTCCGTTGCTATTCAAATAGTTTCCTGACTGTGACTCTTGTTGAAAACTAGCCTCGTGTTAAATTTTCAAGTTATTCGCCGTCGTAAGAGGGATTTACTTCATTACTTATTACTATCGTTATCCGTTCTCGATTATTGATAACGGTATCGTGTTTCAGATTTTGTGTTTTATTATTTAAAACAAATGATCATTATAGATGTACGTTGAAAGAACGAGTTCTGCTCTGTATAATTGGTTGATAAAGATTACGGCGAAGTGAGATCGTGACCGGTACCATTCAGTTGAATTGATAAAAAAACAGTTTAGCGGTCTAGTCTGTATGTATGTATGTAACTACGTACATACACATGTATACTGATACACTGGTACTAAATTCTACAGTGAACAATAAAGTCGAACACATGCGCTCAATATGTTGGGTAGTGTTTGTGTGTTAGTTCTATCTATGAGTAAGAGTGTCGTTAAATAAATACCCGGTCTAGCTTCAACACCAAAATTGTGTCATGTGTGTTTAAATAACTGAAAGATTTCATTTCATGTCTTGAGAATCACTTTGGGTTTGAATCGGACCGTACGATCATCTTTATAAGTGAGTTATTGTTATTCGTTTGGTTAGTAAGGAAATTTAACCACACTGTTTGGTTGGTAGACGAACTCGATTCCTATTCGTTAGTTATTCGTAGGTTTTAATTGTTTTTCCATCTTAAGAAACGTGGCCTAAATTATGTTCTTCGAATAATTGTGAATTTATTTTTCATTCGTGTTTGTCACGTTTTGCGAAAACTTTCTTATGGACTACGTTTCTATTCGAAATCGCCTGGAGTTTTTTATCTATCATCTACACCGTACCCATTGATACGTTTCAAACAATAGTACATCTTTTTACAAAGCGTTTAAATGACTGACTCTACCTGGCAGTCCAAAATCTTCAACGTCAACCTTCAGACCGTTCTTTTCTTACCAACAATTCACCCTTAATTGATGGTTAGAATTACGAAAAAGGTTCATTGTAATAATGTGGTGATATGAGTTTGTTTTTTAGAAACTTGTTCGAAGAATTAGCGTTTCCGTTCTAAAAGTAGCTGAACCTTGTGCCTTGTGGAATTTCGATATCTTAGAGAGTACATGTATGTTTCTTTGGTTCGGTTGTATGCTGTGTGAGTTTTGTTTCTTAGCAAGTTTATTCCTTAATCTTTATGGTACTTTTGTTGAAGATTGATAGGAAAAATTGATCTAATCGTAAATGTTATGGCGTTGGGAAATGTTACGTTTTCTGTGAAGTAATTTTTTCCCCAAATATGGGATCGTTCATATTATTTCAATATTTTAATAATTAATTGTATATATTTCGGTTCGATTGTGGACACTGGTGACATTTTATGAACTTTGTCATTTTAGCTATTTCGTTATATTTACTATAATTCGGCAAGACATCGGTTAGTAATGAACGTTTCTTTTTGTTTTAATCATAAATTGAATATTATGGCCAGTTCGTAGTATCTGTATCGTGAAATTTGGCGTTATTTTTTTTTTTATTCAATTTTTCATCAATATTTTGAAAGTTGATGTTTGACGGTCTTATTTATCAGTTCATTAAAGTCAAGTATACATACTTATTCGGGTCGAAATTGAAATTTAAAAAAAAACGGTATAGTTGATTGAGATTACATGAATCAGATCAATGTAATTAGTAGATAACCTTTCTCGTTTGCCTCCTCGCCAATTCGCATATCATTTAACTAACTCGTCGTCGAATGAAGTTCTTAGTTATCGGATTCTTATGAATTTTATGTACATACTTGCAGGTTTATTACTAAACATCTAGTGTGGTATTATTTCTAAATTCGATTTAAAAAGTAGTGTCGATGTAATGGTTGACAGGTGGCAAAAGTCTAGACTTGAGTTAGCTATTGGCGTTGATTTAAAATAATGGAAAATATTCTTCAGGTCGCGTCGATGAGTTTTATCAATGAAATTTGGCGTATTGCTGCAATTTCAAAATGTCATTTCAATATTTATTTCTTAATTTTTTGATTTTTAATTCATTGTGGTATATAACGTGACGACGTACGTATCATTCATGATTTCAATTAACGCTTAATTTCCCATCTCATGCACTTTGAAATGACGTTGTTACTTTACGATTACGAATAGAATACGACTAACATTTCGTTTACAGAATCTAAGCTGTTCACGTTGACATTATTTTACAATATTTTTTTATTTTTCTGTTCACAGATTATGAATTTATGAAGAAGGTTACGTCGGCTAGTGATCCTTGCTGAAAATAATTCTTATCAATCGATTACCTGTGATAGAGTAATATTATCAATAACTTGTACGTCATGATTCAAGCACCGAAGTGGTACGAGCCATCAATTTATAAACTATACGTATGTCCGGCTAGCTCATTCGACAAGCAATCTTTAAAAGAAGTATTTTCCCAGTACGCTGAAATAGTCGACGTATATATTTCCGAGCCGAAAGATAACGGCTACAAATGGGCGTTCATTTACTTCGAATCGGAAGCCGGTCTCGAAGACACTGTCCGCAAGATCGAAGAAAACAACGTGTATAAATTCAAGTTGAACCGTGCCAGACCGAAATTATTCGCACCTTCGAGTGCCGCAGTTACCGATATCGCTTCAAGTACGAAATTGCTGAACGGCGTAGCTACATCCAACGGAATACCTTACGTTACTCCGCCCAACTGCGTTCATTGTAAAAAGCTAACTTTCCAACAATGTATCTCGTGTAAGAATGCATTTTGCTCGAAAGATTGCCAACTGGACGGATGGCGTTCGCATACCGGTTCTTGTATCAAAGTAGCCGAATTATACCACGCCAACGAGCCGAGCACGAGTCAAGATTACGCGCTGGCGCCAACGGTTGTAAATTTCTTAAAGGATATTACAAATTCGAAGAAAAAATTCACATCCGATGAATTCGCCGAAGCTTGCAATTATCGCGGAATGGTTAATATATCGTCTGGTGCTGTTGTTGGTGGTGGTGGTAGTGCTGGTAAAGAAGAAGAGCATGCCGCTTACGAAGAAAGCTCATCACCCTCAGATAAATGCACTCGTTCTAGTTTCGATAAAAATAAAAAGTCGACGACGCCGTTCATTAGACCATTGATGACTCCTGCAACTCCTGCATCGGATAACGAAGAATCCGATTTGTGGAGCTCGACTAGTAATAAATCATCGGCAAGAATTTCGTCCTCTAAAAAGCATACCAAACGTAACACCGATGATGAAAGTAACGATAAAAGTTCATTCAACCGACATTCGTCCAGAAAATCGAATCATAAATATAACACGGATACCGAAGATAAGGACAATTGGGGTTCTACCGCTCATCGTACTAAAAATCCTCCTCAACTTCGTAAATCCAATCGTAAACATGTTAATGATAGAATAGTCGATGATGCAGATTCGGCGTATCAGAGTAACAACGATAAACCGACGACCAAACAATTGCTCCATCAGAAAAAACATCAAAGAGGCTCGGATGCCGAAGATCTCGCCCTCGCCGCCGTCTCCGAAAAGAGCAATCGTGATATAAGCGTCGATTTTAAGAAAAAATCTTCCACCGACCCGTCTAAACGTTCTGTTAAAAGTAAAGAACGCGAAACCAATGCTGCCCCGATTATACCAGCAACCGATTTGAAATTACGTGAAGGAAGTTCGGTTCGTGTAATGGTTACTAGCATTATGGATAAGGTTACGTTCTACGTTGCTGATGCCGAAAAATCAGCTCAATTATTGAGACAAATTATTAACTGCGCCGATGATACGCCTCAGCTGGACGTACCCAAAATTGATACGACTTGTTTGGCATTTTTCGAAGGAGCGTGGTATCGAGCAAAGATCATCAGCACCAATCCTATTCTAGTTGACTATATCGATTATGGCAACAAAGATAGATGCAATATTAGCGATCTCAAAATGTTGCCGGCGGCATTAAGCAAAACCTTACCATTGGCTACCAAGGTTCAGCTAAATGAAGGCAATATTGTAGAAAAGAGTATTCGAGAAAATGAAGAATTTGATATATATGCGAAAAATTTTGATACTAGTAGTAATGCGTGGATTGTTGACGTTTTATAAAATTGTTAATTTCGTTTCGACTTGTAATTGGTCGGATAACTTTTTTTTACTTTTTTAATATGATTGATCTACATTCTGAGATGTAATCATTAGCCTTATCTTCTAATTTTTTATTATTGTTCGACGTATGTTATTGTACGTTCGTTGTTTCGCAGTTACTATTTTCCGTGATATTTTTTGATTGGTGTTGATTCATCAAGTTTTTGTTGTCTTGATTATGGCATTTAATTTCGTTAACTCTTTGATCATGTAATTCTAATTAAATGAAAGACATCATCGTACATTTTTCCTAATATTTTGTGTTTCTTATTTTGTCAGATGGAGTTACGAATTTTTTTCATTTTTCTTTGGTCGAATGCAAATCATTTTTCAGAAGCTAGAGTAACACGAATAAAGAATAAAAATTATACCATGGTTGAATGAGTTAAACCTTCAGTAAACAGAAGAATTTACATGTGATATCAATTCATATCTCATTTCTCACATCATCAGGTTATTTTGAATATATTTAATTATCTTATCAAGATAAGTTTGTATAGTAAGTTGGTGTTCGTACACATTTTATTTTAAAAACAAACCATAAAGATAAGCCGAAACAAATAAATTTGGAAGGGGCGAAGTAGGAGAAGTATTATGTAACTTGAATAACAAGCAAGGTTATCGTTTTTTTTTTAGTTTTGGAAGTAGCTGAGTAAAATATGTGAATATTTCTATTTTCGAGTTTTAGGAGTTCAAAGTTACGTGAAAAAAACTTGTTATAAAATTAAACACATTCCTTTTTTTAAATAAAAACTCAAATCGAAATTCGTGAAACGAACCACAAATAAACAGGTATTGATGTTCATTTTAGCATTATCAATGGACCATTTCATTGGTCATTGTTGATTTATTGTTCGATTCGATGATATTGAATTAATTATTTGGTCGTAGTTGGTGTATATATTATCAGTGTATGAGTTATTTTAATTTTAATTTACAGAAGAAATAAGTTTGGGATTTATAATTCTATGTTTCACGAGGTCTACGACAAGCGAAGCTAATCGAAATGAGTTATTCAACAGATGCGGTAAATTTATTTTGAATAATTTTATTATTCGCCTAAATTACGTTTAATGAATTTGCACAATTAAAAACAGTATTGTCATAAATGAATCATGTGATTACATCTTCTGCATTGATTCATCTTATGCGCAAAGAGTAACACGTGCCAATACCGGTGATGAGTATTCAACTGGTGGTTGTTTCGTATTTCGATGGTACAACTTCATCGCTGTGCTTCCCTTCCTGTTCATTTTCAATAATTACTTTTTTCTCAAACTATACGATTTCATTAAATTATTGACCCGGGTAAAACATTTGTTCTTTCGTTCTGTCAGGTTTTCGGATTATGCGACGGAGGACATTACCACCATTGGCCCACTCGAGGCGGCTTGTTACTATCGCTGCCTGATTCATTCCCCGCGAATGCATTTGCTGTAACGTACCAGACTCGGGTACCAATTGATGGTAAAATTTATCTTATAAAAGAATGCCCTTGCAATATCCCTAGCGCAAGTACCAACGGTATTTCATCGCCGACACAGGATCGAAATCATTCCGATGTAATGAATGGAAATGGTGATAAAAACAGTTCGATTTCAAACGCTATGATAGCTACTTTGGAGGAAAAACTATTTAGCTCGATTCAGAAAAAACAAACCGAATTATTGGATAATTTTAAAAAAGAAACCGCCTTCATTATTAAAGATTTCAAGAATCTGTATCGTGAAGTGAATTGGGAAGTGAATTCTCTTACTTCATCTTTGACTGCGAATCGCATCCAAATGCAAAAATTTACCGAACAAATTGAAGATTTGGAGTCTAGAATTCAAGAAATGATACCGGAATCGGAATCGAGCGATAATTCTGATACATCGAGTACAGAAACCGAAGAAAGCGAAGATATTCTTCAAGAAATCGAAGCGATCAAACAATCGGATGATAGAACATTTATGGGCTATCGTCCATTAACTGGTCAATGCTGGGAGGTTAGTAAACCGGTCGTGTTTCAGGTAACAATCAATAGCGATACTATGACCGCTATTTATGATCCGCGTGTTGCAAAATCAGTCATGTCCGAAAATGTTTTATACTCGGATGACGAAACCGATGAACTGGAGTATGATAAGGTATTCTATGTACCATGGTGGTTTCCCAAGTTACAAACTTGTCGTGATGAAGGTGCTGTCGACGTTCAAATTAACACGTATCATTCCCATACTCTGAATGTGGCCTTTAATCATGTATGGAATAAAACTGTCGTATTGGGATTTAATTTTGGCCAAAAGTTCATCGATAGTGTTAACGAAGATAATGGCACTATTACGTTACGTGACAATAATGGAAGTTCTTACAGTCTTAATTTCGAGTATTATTTATATTAAGTTGAAAATAAAAATATGAGGCTGTTTTGGTGTTTCGATTTAGAGTACTTCAAGTTTATACCTGAGCTTTACTTTTGTACAGCCTTTTTCTTATTTTTATACGTATTTCAATTATAGTTATTGCATGTTTAAAAAAAAATTATACATTGAATCGTTTGTTACCTTCTAAGTTTCGGAGATTGTCGAGTTCTACTTATTTGTTATTTTTTTAGTATTTAAAAAAATCCCAGTTACGCGTTTTCTTTTCCTAAGTTTTTTATTTTTTATCGTTCTTCCACTTTATAAAATATTATTCTGTGATTATTATTAAAAATGAATTATTATAGTTCAGAATAAAGTGAAATTTTATTTATTTTTGTTCACATAAAAAGTTGTGTTAGGTAGCTCTAGCTACTAGCTAATCTTTGGTATTTTGTTTCATACTTGAGTGTTTTCATCAGAAATGAAAATTTATGATTGACATATTTACAACGTTCGCCAAATTCAAAAGTCAAACTTTTAATTTTGATGAAAAAATATAATTAAATTGTTTAAACGGTTTAGGGTCATTCGTATTTTAAAAATTTTCAGTTATTCATCATTCAAAAAAATCCAAATTTAATTTTACAAAATAGCGCTTCCAAACGGTTCTGACTGAAACTAAGTGTCGTAATTTTCGTTATTTTTTCCAGTTTGTAAGTTATAAATCTTTGTTAGTGTGAGTGGTCGGTCTGGGATGTTTTTGGTTGATTGAAAAGTTGGAATTGGAAAATTGTTATAATTATAGAACGCCGGTAATTGAAAGAAAAACGCGTTCTCGTTGTACAAACAAGTATGTTTTAGCTGAAAATTTAGTTATTAATTAATTAGTAACTTGGATACAATTTTCATCCCAAAGATGGTCGAGGTAAGTTGAATATTCAACGTAAATAGAATTCAAAACATGATCTCGTTCAAAACCTAGCATTTCACTTCAATGTTTCGTTTTACAGGAAGTGCATAGGCATACTGTTCACACTTTGGTGTTCAGATCTTTGAAAAGAACTCACGATATGTTCGTCGCTAATCGAAAATTACTTCCGCCGTTGGATGAAGAAGCGTAAGTTGATCGACTTATTGTTTAGAACGCGTTGTTTGCCATATTTAATCATCACTTATTGCTTTAGAGAAAAAATTAAAATGAAAATCAAAGCAAAAGACCAATACTGTGATATTGTGGCTAAGGTAAACAGTAATAGGTTATCGAAGAAGAATGAAGTACTAACTAAAGCAACAGACGAAGAAGTTCATTCTGGTATGTGTATCACATTTTTTGTCGATTTTATTTATTTACGTGTACTTAAACATGTTGATGATACAGATCCAGAATCAGATAGCTCAAATGCATTAGTACCCGTACCCGAAGAATCGTTCACTCCTAGTACAGCTGTCGTACCTGTTCAACAAAGAAAAGCACTATCTTTACCTAAGCCTAAATGGCATCCTCCATGGAAGCTATATCGAGTTATTTCTGGGCATTTAGGTTGGGTTAGATGTGTCGCTGTTGAACCGGGAAACGAATGGTTCGCCACCGGTTCAGCCGATCGTGTCATTAAAGTGAGTACAAAACTTTCATTGCAGCAATCACTTCTTCTCATGAAATATATATGGTGTTGGTTAACGGTGCTTTATTTATGTACATTTTTTTAGGTGTGGGAAATGAGCACTGGTCGATTGAAAGTTTCTTTAACCGGTCACGTTAGTAGCGTTAGAGGACTTGCTGTTAGTAAACATCATCCATATTTGTTTAGTTGCGGTGAAGATAAACAAGTCAAATGTTGGGATTTGGAATACAATAAAGTAATTTTTTCATCAGATTAATGATATAGTCATATAGATAAAATGAAGAAATTAACGTATATTTTTATTTAGGTTATTCGACATTACCACGGGCATCTGAGTGCTGTTTACTCTTTAGCTTTACACCCATCGTTAGATATTTTATTAACAGCTGGAAGAGATGCTACGGCTCGTGTTTGGGATATGCGAACCAAAGCCAATGTACATACGTTAACCGGGCATACGTACACAGTCGCTAGTGTTATTGCTCAAGATTGCGAACCTCAAGTAATATATTTGTCTTACGCTTATTTATTCTGTTTAGTTAGATATTTTCATTGTCGATTCTACGTTTTAGGTAATTACTGGTTCTCACGATTGTACAATTAGATTATGGGATTTAGCTGCTGGGCGTTCAATTACGACGTTAACCCATCACAAGAAAAGTGTCCGATCTGTGATATTTCATCCTAACTTGTACGTGTAGTAATGACTCGAATAAACAGGACATCGCTTCGTATTTTCGTGTTCTATACCTTGAATGCTATATTTTTAGGTACATGTTTGCCAGCGCTAGTTCGGATAATATCAAGCAATGGAGATGTCCTGAAGGCAAATTTGTTCAGAATCTATTCGGTCATAATGCCATTATAAATTGTCTAGCTATCAATGGAGATGGTGTATTAGTTTCGGGTGGAGATAACGGAACCATTCATTGCTGGGATTGGAGAACCGGTTATAATTTCCAAAGAATACAAGTAAATAAGCGTTTACTGAATTATTTTATTATAAATTTAATTGCCTTTCTTTAAATTATGCATTTATTTTTCAAAGGCGCCAGTTCAACCCGGATCTATGGACTCGGAATCTGGTATTTCTGCTATGTGCTTTGATCAAAGTGGTACTAGGTTGATTACAGCTGAAGCAGATAAGACGATTAAGGTGTACAGAGAAGATGAGACGGCGGTAAGTTCCACACGATAAATTTAACCTTATAACGATTTTTTTACTATGGATAATGAATGATTCGTGTCTGCGAAACAGAATTAAAAACAAAATTTAGATAACGTTCACATTTTTTAGGATCAATTCGAATCACTGGTCATGAATATATTTCGCTTCAATGATTCGAACGACGAATGAGAACATTAAATTTTCCATATTTTTTATGTCGCGTCGTTACTGTTCCTGTTATTTAACAATTCATTCTCATTGTTTTGCCTCAATATGATTTCAGACGGAAGAAAGTCATCCTATAGTATGGCGTCCCGATCTCTTGAACTCGAACCGAAGATATTAAAAAAAAAAAAAGAAAAATTTTGATTGAAGAGTTATTTGTACATGACAACTCTGCATGAGTGAAAAATTATTTGATTTTACACTGGGCTCAGGAAATCAGAAAAATAATCCTGAAAACATCACGAAGTAGCGTTCAAAAGTCGCAGCTGGTTTTAAATTTTAAGTAATTTTTACTTGTTAACTTGAAAGCGGACTGAATATGATATTATTCACCATCTAATGTTAACTCTTGAAACAGCCAGCACACTTATTCTGAATCGAAAATTCTGTTACCAAGTTTCATCAATCAATTTGATTTCAACACCCTAGTATGTGTTTATTGTTAATTAATCTGTATGTGGTCAGCAACTATATGAAACGAAGCAAAAGAATCTACCTACGTATAGATATATTGTGAGTAAACGCGTATTTTGCGGTTTTATATTTTTTATAACTATGTCGCATTAGTATAAATTCAGAGTTAGTACCATTCCGGTTCACTATACCAATCTCATTAAATGCTGAGGTTTTTTGTAAGGAAAGTCCCATATCATACCAACCACTGATACATCTCCAATCCCAAAATATTGGTGCCCTATTGTTGGCTCAGCATGACTTGGATTTACAGCTGAAAACTGAAAACATTTCAGTTTTAGATTTTTTGCTTTTTAAATGAAACGAATAGTCTGAAGCAAAACTATAACTGAACAAAGTTTCAGTTTTGATTCTTTGTATTTCAATTTCAATATCAGTTTGGCCATTTTTTCATTATTCATTTTAGTTTCATAATACAGTGTTCCGATGTAGGCCAAAATCGCCTAACTCCAGCCAATAGACTTAAATGGGGATAAATTTGGGTCAGATGTGCTTCGTTTGATTGTAGTTGACGTTCGATTTTGCTATCTGGATCAGATATGGGCAGGTTCGCGAAAAAAAAAGAATCTGATTCTTTTGCTGCAATTCACAAAAAAAAAGAATCTGATTCCAAAGCCCGCGATTTGCCAAAAAAAAGAACCTGAACCGCAATTTGCAACTCCCAGCTCTTACGAGACTCTCGATTCTTTTTTTAATATTTTTGCTCCCATGTAAATAAGCTACAGTCTTGTCTTTGTAGATTTGAGTTGAAAACAAAAAGTGGGAAAGATGAAGGATTTTTTCTTTAATTTTCTCGAAAACAGCTGAAAAAAAATTTATTTTTATTTCAAATTTTCAATACAATGTTACAAACGCAGAACGTCTACTGTAGGTCCTACAATAAACTCCTTAACACCAATAATTGCTCAAAATTAAAAGCTAACAATTTTCCACGATGGCCATTTAGAATTAATTCTGCAATCGAGAATAAACGTTCTACTGCTGTTGATGACAACAAAACTGTATTATTTTTCTGGAAGACTTTTAAAATGTGGTGAAACCGGTTATTATTATACAAAATCTGCACAATTTCTCTTTTATCTGCGAGAAAATCATCGACTTCTTTTTCAACTGCAACCATATTATGAAAAAATTCAAAATTAAATATTGAAGTCATTTTTCTCATCATTGCAATTTGTAAATTGTGAATAGTATGTTCATGTAATTATAAATTTATAATAAATGAATTTTATATTTTTGTACTTGGATGACAAAATTTGAAAAACCTCCAAATCCCAAAATTTCAAAATTTACATTCGATAGGCAGCTGTACATTAAAATTGGAAAAAACACAAATTTATTAGTCAGGTTCTCAGATATATAAGAGAATATTTGTAAAATGAAATGCGAGATAAGAACTAATCAAATATGAAATGAGAGGTAAATAACTAGAAAGTAACATTTGAATTTTTGTATCTACTACTCAATTTAATTGTAATTTACTTACCAATATCATTTTGATGAAAAGAAAAATATAATCTTAGTTCTTGAACAGTGAACACGAATGACCACCAGTCGTCAAATTAAATAAAATAGAAATGGAGATTGAACATAACAGTAAGTCAGTAACACCATAGTAACACTGAATTTCTTCAAAATAAACTCGTGGGAAATCTTTTTTTGGTTTTCATTCTATTCGAATTCATTTTTTAGCTTTACACCTTTGAATTGCAACAATGAAAATTTACTGAAAAATCGAGTCGCAAGTGAGCCGGGAGTATGCAATTCATGAAGAAAAGAATCTAGATTCTTTTTTGAGTGACTCGTTGAAAAAAAGAGTGAACTGAGTCCGGCTCGCGCGGCTCCTCCCGGCTCATTGCCTGCCCATGTCTGATCTGGATTGATGCCTGATTATCACCATAGATAACGATCTTTTTTATAGATGTTTTCAACTCTGTTAGGATATTCCTAATCCATAACACATCGCGTAGACAATCAGCAAGGGCAATAAACTATGCTTCAGCAGTCAATAACACCACAACGGACTGCTTTCGGGTTTTAAAATGCACAACATTACCATAAACTAAGATAACATACCCTGTTACAGATTTCCAGTCTGGTACTGTACCCCAGGATGCGTCATAATACACTTCGATTTTGGGGGCATTTTCGTTGATTAAATACCTCATTTTACATTTCGAAGAGTTTAAGTATCTCAATACGCGAATTAGATACCTGTAGGTTTCTTTGGTCACCTTCAGTTGGTACTGGCTGAGTAGATTTATACTGTAGTTTACATCAGGGTTCCATAATATAGTTCAGGGAACCGAGCAGTTGCTGATACTTTCTTCATAAATAATTCACCATTTGGACTGTTTAAGGAGTCGTGACTGGCTTTGCTGATTCTAACAGATATTTCGTTGTCAGCTGATTAACATAATCAAATTGGTCAATTTCGATACTGTTTGCTGTTACATTTAGATTTAAGCCCACGAAGCGACTCTTCAGTCGGTTAAGAAACCTATTTACATTTTTTTCCATTGCTCCGGCGATAATTCAGTCATCAACAAATATTATAAATATTAGCTTTAATTCAAAATTCACAAACAAACACAGTTCTGAGGTGCACTATACAAACCCAAGTTTGTACAATACCTCACAGAACAGTGTGAACCAGCTTTTTGGAAATTTATGGAAGGCATATAGTGATTTTAAGACTCGGTAATACATACCCCATCTAGATTGATATGTTCAGGTGGAATGAGTTCTCTCGGCTCTGGTTCATTATAAAATACTATGTTTCTGGATACTACAACTTTATTTTCCTTTTTCAGCTTCACTTTGAATCCTTTGGTATCATTTGGGTAACCAATGAAAGTTCCATCTTGGCCTTTTGGATCGAATCCTTTTCTTTTGGCATCTGGTATATGAACAACACAGCTCTGGCCGAATTTATGTAACAATTTTAAGTCGAATGAATGGAGACTTGCCATAAAAAACTTCGTAAGGTGTTCTTCCTTCTACTGACAACTTTGCTGTTCTATTTAGGGTAAAAGCCACATATGACATAACTTCTGCCCACATATTTTTCAGTTGCTTACTATCAATGAGGATCGTAGTCGTTGCCTCCTTTAATGTGCAAATTTCCCTCTCCGCTTTTCCATTTTGCTGGGGAATGAATTGACAGCTGAGTTCATGTTTGATGCCTAATTTTGATGTCAGGTCGTCTATGGTGTTGATCTGCTCTATTCCATTACCAGTTTGGGTTTCAACCATCTTGAAATAATCTTCAAAACATTTAGCGGTGTCTGCTTTTACTCTCCATAACTCACCATCAAATGGAGCTTGAAGTATTACTTTACCTGACTTCTTCTCGATTACATCAGCCCAATGATCATCAAAGATTACTTTATAGCCATCACTAGGGCGACACAAAATATGCTCATATTCGAGGTAAAATATTGAATATTTTATTCG
>FIZR01000320.1:21499-36424 GCA_900060175.1 Ferrisia virgata | reverse complement strand
TATTTTGTTGATACGACCTCTTCTCCCCCCCCCCCATTTGTTTTAGATCGATAATTGGTAATAGCCTGGTTTTATTTGACAATACAAAAGCGAAAATGAGGCTAATCTGGGTTGAATAGCAATTATAAAATTTCACAACGTGTTCCAGAAATAACTGCAATCACCATATTGCTCATGTTTCATCTCTTCATGCTGAAGGCTTAGCTTAGCCTAGTCGAACTGCCACATTCCATCTACGATTTAATGTACATAGAAAAAGAACAAGATGGTTTCAATTTGTAAAATTCTCGGATGTCAAATCGTGCATCGTACATCCTGAATTCATACATCTAAATTTTTTATACTTTCAATTTATTTAACTATTTGACGCGTTAGGGTATGAAATAGGGAGGTATGTGTCGCGAAAAGTTAGAAAATTCTCGTACGTAGCTGGTACCTATCTACATTGTGCATCATATAACTTAAAACTGGAACATATATCTACGCACGAATTTAAAGGTGCCATTTACATTCATCGCAAATCAAACAGTTTGTTTAGTTTCTTAAATAAAACCAATTAAAAGTTTTAATTCGCTTTATTATTTGTTGTTGGTAAAGTCATCCCGAACTTAAGTTTTAATTGCGAAGTCGACAGACTTAAAGATTCTTTTCTTTGTCCGCGGCAAATGTCGACGGCGTATACCTACCTACTTGAGAAAAGAAAGCTCGCTGCGCCGAAGAGAGGGAGCTCCAATAATTCCTAACAGCAAACTCGTACTGTACGAGTAGTTCTATGTAGTTGAAGAAGCGAAATTCGAATTTAATTTAAATTTAAAAGCGTCTTTTTGTGTACTGGATTTTCTTGGTGTCGATGTACATAATTGAAATGAATTTTGTTTCTTCGTCTCCCCTAGCCTTTCTCTCTCTCTCTCTCTCTCTCTCTCTCTTTCTTTATTTTTCGTTTTTCGTGTTCTATTCTACTAAGTATATACCAAGTTATCTGAAATGAAGAATCATCGATAAAAGAAATACTACTTCTGGCCGATACGATGTTGGAAAATTTATAGCGCCAATAAAGGTGTGTTCTCTCTCTCTCTCTTTCTCTCTCTCTCTCTCTCTCTCTCTCTCTCCCTCCTTCCTTCCCCCTCTTTTTTCCTTATCCTTCGTATACTTAGGAATAGAGTATTTCTCGTAAGCGAGAAAAAAAAAATATATATATATATATATATATATAATAGCTAAAGCTAAGTATATATAAAGAGTGTATTTTTAATTAATTTTCAACTCTGTCGTACAGTATTGACTTACGCGCAATCTTATATATATTTTTTTTTACGTGTTACAGGGATCGAGTATTCAGGTTGAATTTAAGCAACATCAGCCATTCCAGTTGCGAGGTGAGTTTCTTTTTCTTCTTCTTTTTTTTTTTTTTTACGTATTTTTATCGTGCTCTTTCTTTTCGATTTTTCGCGAGATAATTGTCGCGTCACGATGTCTGCGTCTGTAGTATAGAGAAAATTTTCATAGTTGAAAAGACTGGAAGAATGAATGTTAATGGTGGCCCATTAAAAGGTATTTTTCAGCTGTACGAGATTAAGATTATTATACGGTAGAGTGTTCTGTCTGTCCCTCTTCTTCACTCATTCTCCGCTCGTATACTTTGTAGTAATCTTGGCGGCGCACGCGATACAATATTAGGAAAAATTGGTTGTACTCTGGTAACCTACCTATGAGTAGTATAATAAGTAAATGTAAATTTTTCATTATAATAAGCGACAGCTTACATTTACTATGCGAAAACGTAATCGAGAACAACGTTAATTGCGAAAAATGGTAATAAAAAGGTAAGTTTTCACGCAGCTTGGCGTGAATTAACGTATATATTTTTCTTATTGCTCGGACGAGGTAACTAGCTACCTAAAGGGATGGCTACGAGGAGCAGATATTAAACCAATAGAGGTATACCTTACTACCTAGACCTACCAGCTATACAGCTACGTTTTCTGACTTACCCACATTATAGGTATTTATATGAAAACGCACCTATACTATTTAAAAAGAAAAAGTAGAATCCAACGTAAACGTATAAACGCTTCACACGGGGCGAATACGTCTTTTTTTTTCCTACCTTCGAACCGATATAATTAGAATTCATAAATCAGGCAGGGCGGAAAATTCTCCCGAGTGCTATCTGTGTACGCGTTCGAAACACCCGTCGCGTCGCTTTTTAAAGTCCCGAAGAAACATAAATTTCCCATCTTAACGCTATAGTAGGTTCTTGGTTGGTAGGTATTGGGTCTAAACGGCCAGAGACGGGGTATTTCATACTGGTGTTACTATACAGGGTGTCCCGTCTCAATACGGAGCCGCGCTAACCGGTACCTATGCAATATATACTGAATATATGCATGTATGTTTGACTGAACTCCGGATTGAAGGGGCTAGTATGAGTATTTTTTTTTCTTGAAGAGAATTTTTCAACGTATTCAATCAGAACAACTGGTGTAAATAGAATGTTGGGGTTTGAAGTAGAAAGTAGATAATTTTATGCAGAATGTGATGATATGGTCGTTTGTCTTGATTGGTTGATAATTGGATGCGTAATGATTAAAATAGTCGAAAAAACGTGTGACAATTTCCTAAACGTAAAATTTTTACAGTTTATGTCAAAAATATCAAAAATGTATCCTTATAACCTATCATTACAATTATTAGTGTCATAGAATGTACAAAGTCTGGTCTATCCAACGGGGGCAGTGCCACCCCTCTCCCACTTCTCTTTCAAAGAAATAGTCGGAAGTGTTCGACTAAAATCTGCATAAATGATTGCCGTCACACTGCCTTTATACTTTCTTTATCCAGTATGGGGTCAGTTTTCGCGTAGCAGTGTTGCCAACACTAAAAAAGTGAAACTATTGTTATTTTACATTTCTAAAACATTATACAGGGTGTTTTAGGGTAGAAGTGAGGGATTTCTGCCAGTGACTAGGCAACACATACCGAGTCTGTGTACTTATGTTAACCTAGCCTCTGAGTTGCAGGGGCTAATTTACTTAGATTCAGAAAATTTTTTCCCGATTTCGTATAAGTTTTTTAAACGAATGCAGTTCGAGAAGCAAAATAGGTGGGATTTAGAATTTATTTGAGGGGAAAGGGAATTGTATTTAGATTACCATGGGGTAGATAGTTTTTGTACTGGCAGCGGAGGTAAGCAAGCAATTGATAAAATAATGTGAAAAAAAACGTGCACTAAAACCTTCAATTTTTATCAACTTAATCGAATTATTCAAAAATTTGTTTTCTTAATATATCAATTGAATTAATTTTATCAGAAGAAAAAATTTGGCTCTTTTCAATGCCGTAAACCGCATTTTGCTATCTCACTCTAGTGAAAAATAATGAGCATTTGAATTCTCACAAATAATAAAAAATTGAATTTTTTTGAAATTTCACTACTCTTTTTTAAAATTCAAATATTCATAATTTTTCATCTACTTAAGATAGAGAGATGAGGTTTACGGCATTGAAAAGAGCTAACTTTTTTCCTTCAATGACATCAACTTAATTGATGTATCACGTGAACAAATTTTTGAATAATTCAGCAAAAATCATGAAAATTGAGGGTTTCGGTGCACGTATTTCTCATTACTTCATCAATTGCTTGCTTCACTTTTCTGCTATTCCAAAAACGTACTACTCCATAATAATCTAGATAAAATTCTGTTTTCTCTCAAAAAAATTCCAAATCTCTACCTATTTTGGTTCTCAAGCTGCATTCGTTTGAAAAATTTTCATGAAATTGAGGCGGAAAAATGTTTCAATCAGAGTAGATCAGATCTTGCGACTCAGAGGCTAGGAAAACATACGTACACAGACTCTGTATTTGTTGCCTAGTCATCGGCGGAACTCACTTCTACCCTGAAACACTCTGCATAGGGGTTGGGTAGAGACCGATGAAATAAGTAAAATTGGTCGTATGCAGGTCTGGATTAAAGGGGGCAAGGGAGGTTGTAGTGTTGGGCCTCCTTGTTTGGGGCCATATTCGGTATTTTAAATCAGATGTTTTTCATAGTCTAAGCTTCAGTTTGTGAAGAGAAACAAATATGTAGAGAAATTTTCGCACTCGCTTCACTCTGACAGTTAGTTATCGCTCATCCAATTTTCATCTTTAAAATTACTGTAAACTTCGATCAACCAGTCAGTGTAAGAGTGCGAATTTAAAGGTATTTTTGAACGAATAAACTTTCCAGACGATGTGTAAATTGACCATATTTTTCCAAAAGCACATTTTTTGGTCATTAAAAACAAGTTTTCCCCCAAGTTTCGCCCTTTCTTCGCTCTGGTTTCCGCTATCTTACCGTTAGAGCCGCCGTTGTTTGAGAAAAAAGGGGGCAATCTTATAATATTTTTTCGAAAATTCAAAAGAATAAAGTTTCTATAGTATCATTTTCTTAAGTTTTGGTCATTTAAAACATTCTATCTCTCACGATTGCTCTGAAAAATTGACTTGAATATGTTAAGAAATTTTCAAGAAAAAGGTATCCATACGAGTACATTTCGGCCCCTTCAATCCGGATGCCTGTCAAACATATATACATAGACTCAATATGTGTTGTATAGTTATTAGTTTAAAGGAGGCCTATATCGGAATGGGACACCCTGTATACGACATTAACCTTTAACGGTGAATCTGGCCTTTTATTTTTATCTTCTACTTATTGTACTTGGATGTGGCGACTTTATAATATATTTTCACGTCACCGCACTGCCGCAAATTCAATACCTACCGAATGACATTTCGGCTTGGTTTTGAGGCTAAAAGTTGATCGCGTATGACCTTGTGTGCGAACCACGAAGACGAAAAGTATAACATTATCGGGTCTATAGAGGTCGTAAAATTATCGTTTTAACAAAATTTTCTTTTCATTTTTTTTTCCAGCGACTTGTGAATTTTTTAACGTTTGTGTAAGTACGTAGAGTGCTTTTGTATGTTGTTGAAAAATATTCGAAAGTGTAATTTATTCATCGTTGAGTAGATGAGAAAGTTAATAGAGTTGTTATCTCTTTTTTTTGTGATGCGCGTTTTGAATGTTGAAATTTGTATTTTGGACGATGAAGTAATTGGGTACTTAGTGGATGTAGATAGTCGAGAAAAAATATATATATTTTTTTTGTATTTTCGAATCTTCTGGTGATGATGTGTCATAATAGATTATGTTAGATCGAAAAAGTTTCATAATTTTTTCCCCCGGGGAAGGGGAATTATATTTAAAGATGAAAAGGATAGTTTACTTTGAATTTTTTCTATGAAGATACAGAAAAATACGAAAGTTCATCATTTCCGATGGAATAAAAAAATTAAATCATGTTTTTTTCTCACTTTTTCACCTCCACAAAATTCAAATTACCTGATTATACGATTTTTTTCATGATTTTGTACCACTTGAAAGAAAAAAAAATTGCGAATGTTTTTTATTCTCACATGGTTTAGTTGTGTGCGTGCTAAATGTAACCCTAAGTATAAAATTTCAATTCTCCAACAAATTCGCGTCCTCCAATATCCATCACATTTCCCGTAAGGGAAAAAATTCGCTCAAAAATGAAGAGCGAAATATTTTTAATCAGAATCCTGAGCTGGAGCGAGTGAATAAGCATAGGCACCACCACCGGTAACTAAATACCTGTTGGCGAAATTTTAACGCGAGAAATTCGTCGCTGTTTTTTTACATTCAGCCCATATAGTAACTTTACCCTATTCTATTGTCAGCATTGCCTGTTTCATGATGTTTGATTTGTACGTAGATGTTTTGTTTCGACACGAGCGAAAGCGACGTGTAAAGCGTTTAATTGAAAATTTTACCCGGGGTAATAAAATGTCGTTATATCTCACTTAGTCTATATTTCGTCACCCACTAATTACTATAGCGTTGCATTCAGTTCGTTTTCATCAGTCGAAATGAATTGTGTTCGTTTGTGCCAGTTGATTGGAGGGGGGGGGGGATAAACCAATACTTGCCGTTGCACGGAACACCAATTCTTCAGCTGTTCATTTTGAAAAGTCATTTAAGACAATTCTCGAAATTTACCAGCCCTTTCTTTTTTAGGGTTGTATAAGAAGTGCCAATTTTAACGTACTCACATATTTTCAAAAAAAATCGATAGTTGAAATTTTTTGAGTCAAAGGTCCTTAAGATGAGAAAATTGGCATTCTGATTTATTTAATCTTGTAAGGGTGATTTTTTAAAAACATTTTGAGGACCCTTGGATAGAAATGTTCGGTATGAAAAATTCCGCTAATCAGCTGATGGATGGGTACAATGTCGATAATCTTTCTTGTGATGAAGTCCCTGAAAAAAATTTTCCTTTGTAATATTTATACGTACTAAAGAATGTTAAGAAGTTTTATTTTCCTTGTATCTAACTCAAATTGTTCTATTTGTTAAAATTAGCCTTATTTTAATGAAATAGTAGTTATTTTTGGTAAAAATCTTTTATAATTTTTTGAAATTTTAAAACTCTTTAGTGTAGAGAGTAGAGATCAACTTTCCAAAAGTGGAAGTCGCTGGCTGAAACTTGCACCACATTCAGTTGAGTTCATTTTGCAACTGTTGTGTTGACTACATTTCAATTTTCAAACAAAATTTTAAAAAATGACCCACCCCATCCAAAGGTTTTGCTAAGGGAATGCGTCGAGAGGCAGCAGGACTCTCCTTCCTGAAAAAAATTCTGGTCCCCTTTGGTCTCCTCTAAAATTTTCCTATTTATGTCGCAGAACTATATTCTGTTGTAGATAACATATAACTGACCAATGACGTTATAGCAGAAGTGTGGCATATTACTTCACGATACCACTCAGGTTTTGTGAACCCTTCTCCCCTATTCCCAACGAAAAACACTAGCAATTTTAAAATTTCAATCAAATTGCCATTTGCTTAATGTAATTAGTGGACTTTGTAGGAAAAATTTTTTCCAGCAAAACTTGTCAGATGGAAGTTCTACCTATCTCAATAATTTAAGGGATTTTAGTCGCTCCTTCAAAAATTCAGCATAGGCAAAATTCCTATACAGGGTGTTCTGTTTCGATAGTATCTCCTTCATACCACAAGTGGAGCAACGCAAGCTCAGCTCATGTAGTATGAGTTGCCTTTCTAAAACATTGCAGTAGCTGTGATATAGACTTTCAAATTTTTCATTTTCAAAAAATTTTAATTTAAAAACTAAAAATAATAGAAAAAGAGATGTTTAGCTTATGCCAAAATGTGTCAAACACAATGCAGTATTTCGATTGAAAATATTATTGCCACAGATGATGCGGTTCGTGATATATGACAAATTAAATATAAAAAAATGTTTGAAAATAAAAAAAAATTTTCACATTTAATTCGTAATATTTCACAAACCAAATCACCTAAATCGCTAATTTTTTTAATCAAAAATACTCCATTGTATTTGTCACATTTTGGCATAAACTAAAAATTTCTACAATTTTTAGTTTTTTAAGTTGAAAGTTTTTGATAATTGCTCTTTTGAAAATGAAAAATTTAAATGTCTTCAGCACAGCCCCTGCAATGTTTTGCATAGGCATCTCATGCTACATGAGTCTAACTTGTGTTGCTCTACCTGTGGTATGAAGGTGGTACTATCGAAACAGAACACCCTGTATAGGAATTTTGCCTAAGTTGAATTTTTGAAGGAGCGACTAAAATTCAAACAAACTCTGCCCCTTCAATTATTGAGATAGGTAGAGCTTCCATCTGAAAAGTTTCACTGGAAAAAATTTTTCCTACAAAGTTCACTAATTACATTGGCCATTGGATTGAAATTTTGAAATTGTTCACTTGATAGAATTTTGGACTCTAGTGTTTTTTGTTAGTGAAGGAAAAGCGGGGAGGGGGTCACAAAAATTGTGTGGTGTCGTAAAGTAATGCGCTACATTTCTGCTATGACGTCAATTTTTAGGCCTATGTCTTCTTTGGCGGGATATGGAGAAAATTTGAAATCCTTTTCGTTGGAAAATTCCTTGTAAAAAGCTAGTTTACACTTCAGGCTTCTTTTGTGCCTCCCCAATTTTCAATCCTAGTAACGCCACTGATCCTATCGTATACTCTGCCATTAAACTGGATAAATAAGCTACTGTAGAAGCAATAGAACATATCGTATTAAATAACTAATTGGTTTTATAACCGCAGAACGTGAGAAAATAACGTTTCATAAGTTCCGAATTACGATTCCGAAATAGAGGTGGAGAGATGTGGATGAGGAGAAAAGGAGAAATGAATGATATTGGACAGCATCGTAAGCTTCTCCGGTATACCTTATAATGTGCCTGTAGCTGGATCGGGCCGCGCCGTGTCGAAGTCGTCAACTAACAAAATTCAATTGCGGTTTTGTCTGTTAAATGGGGAACGTCTTGTAAAAGGCCCAGCAACGCTATTAATATCAATACCTTAAAAGGCGAGAGAAATATTCGCCGTTTGGCCTTGTTCGCTTGTATAACATTCTTAATTAACGATCGACACCGAGCCAGTCTTACGTTTTAAATACCAGCCCGCATCCGGCCATCCGAATTATACCAGCAGTACGTACAACGGTACAGCGCACATTATTGGACAGCTTCTCTTCGTCGATGACAACGTCAGAAACGACGAGATGCTCTAGACACGACCGACCACGACTTACCCCATCTTTTAGCGTAAACTTATCTCCACGAAGTCGTCGTCCTGGTCGTCGACTACACAAAAGAAACCACCGTCTACGTCTCATCGTCTTCGGTCTTGTCTTTCTTTATAGCGAAAATTCCAAATTCCAACTTACTTTTAAACCACCATTTTTTTTCTGCATTCTGCCTGCGTATAATATTTTTACTCAACATATTTTACTTTGGTGAGGCAGTGATAGTGGTGATAATGATGATACTGCTTACTCTCATTATGGCAAAAATATTCGCAAGCTGGTTAGTTACCTTCTTGGGTTACACGTTTACTAGCCCGCAAATACAAAATAGCTACCTTTTATACTCGTAAAATGATACATATTTAAAATGCCTTCGACTTTGTAATAAATATTAGTTCAACCGATGTCTAAGACGTAGTGAAGTGTATAGTATTCCCTTATGCGATGGTAAATGGTGATGAAAAGTCGTGTAAATTTCGACACGTAACTTAGGTCTTGAAAGATTAGTAATTTATACCCGAGTGGTTTTGAGAAATTATATCTCTTCGAATAGGGTAGCAATTTTGTTTCGTCGGCTATTATTAAATTTTAATCGAAATAAGTAGATAGAGGTACCCAACGCAGGTTACAGCTGTCATAGTAACGACTCAAATTATTGTTATGCATCGATAGCCTAGTTTAGACATTGTCCACAACCATGCCATCGTGCGAATGGGTAATGTGACTTTTTTAGCTCACGTAAAATGAACAAGGAAGTATGTATCGGGTGTTCCGCATTAACCCTCCTCCGTCCCTTATACCAAGGATAGGTCAAGTAACTACTTTCAAAAAATTTGTAGAAAAAAAATTAATTATGATAAAAATTTGCTGTTTGTTCTGAAACGCGGAACATACTCACGAGTATGAGTGGTATAAAAATCATGAGTGGGGATGAAGTGGTTTGTAACATACGACAAAGTCAATACAAAAAAACATAATTAAAAATTTGTAACTTTTTTAGTTGTTTCTGCATACGGGAGAGTACTTCTATTCAGTGGTTGGGGTAGCAATCTCCAGTGTTGCATTTATACGGAGAAAAAATAGCAATAGAAGAAAAAAATTCTAATTTTGAACGTAATTGCGAGGGAAGTAAAACAATTGCGCTGCAAGACAAAGAGTATGAGTAAGGGACTGAGGTAAGAAAATCAACAGTGAGAATGAAGTGGTTTGCAAACTGTGACGATAAAAGTATACAAAAATCTAATTTAAAATTAAAAATTTTTCCTGTTTTTTTTGGGTTGTTTCTAGAAAAACTGTTACGAGCCCCGTACTAAAAATCTTTAAAATGGCTAGGGGTGCTCCCCCACCCCCATTCCAAGGTCAAAGCAGACACTAAGGTGGGTCGATTTTTGCAAATTTCGGAAAATTGATAACGGATGGTGCTTAATAGTTGTCAAATTGCTTCAAACTAACGCGGTAAAAATTTCAGCCCTCAAAGTTCAAATTTACTATCCCCAGTCAAAGCTCAAAGTTAAAAAAATATTAAAAATTGTAAAAAGAAATTTTTGGGAATTTTATTGAATAAGAGTTTAATATTGTTGTTTGTACCCAAAACAATCCACAGTAATAATTTTTATCTCTCCCCTCTTTTTAAAGAAGACCAAAAAACGTTATTTTTCACATTTTTAAAAAATTTGTTAATTAATTCGAAAAAAATGAAATTTTGAAAAAATTCCTATGTAAATGAGTCTAATACAGTCTTTTCAACTCATATAAACCATTTCCAGCGATTTTTCTCTTCCTTTACTTTTTCCAGTGATCCTTGAATATCTTCATTTTATGAGAAATACGTTTGTTCTCCTTGATTTCTTACTCTTCAAAACAAAAATCAGTAGAAGTGATAAATAGTCTGTGATGACTTTAATGCATTAAGTAGGCACCCTACAACTACATTGATTATAGTTTTTTTTGAATTGATTTTTTTTCGAATTATTTTAAAATATTTCAAAAATTGTGAACAATAACGTTCTTTTGGTCTCCGTTAAAAACAGGATAGTCATGAAAAAATGTCTTTGTCAATTATTTTGGGTATAAATAGCTGTATTAAACCTATTTTTAATAAAATTTTTCAAGTTTTTTTTTTTTACAACTTTTGTAATTTTTTTAGCTTTGAGCTTTAGCTGGAGCAGGTAAATTTGAAGTTGGGAGGCTGAAATTTTTACCACGTTAGTTTGACATAATTTCACAACTATTGAGCGTTACATGTTGTCCATTTTCCAAAAATTGCAAAAATCGATTCATGAACTTTTAAGAAAAAAACTGAACAATTTCAAAATTTCATATTTTTCTACATCGAGAAGCAACCTTCAGCGTTTCTGTTCAGTCCATAGGGTGGGGCGTGTACTGCTACTTATTTTAAAGATTTTCAATGGGGAATTCATAATGGATTTTTCAGCAATTATTCGCAAAAAAACGGAAAAAAATTTTAAATTTTCAACTAAAATTTTTTATACATATATCGTCTAGTTTGCAAATCACTTCATCCTCATCCTTCACTTTTTTACCACATTTTCTCAGTCATATTTCTTGCCTTTTGGTGCAATGGTTTTACTGCTCGCACATTTACCTTCAAAATTGTAATTTTTTTTTATTTTGTTCAAAAATGACTAAACATTTTTATCTTCAGTTGGTATTTTTTTTCTCCGTATAAATGCAACACTGGGGAATCAGCTCCCCAACCACTAAGTTGAAGGTGTGCTTTGCCGTTGATTTTAAAAGTTTTTAATGAGATGCTCATAATGGCTTTTCAAAATTCGTTCACAAATAATTGAAAAAGTTACAAATTTTTAGTCATGTTTTTTATATTCATTTTGTCATATTTTACGAACCACTTCACCCCATTCTTCATTTTTATACCACACATACTCGTGGGTATGTGCTATATTTCAGAGCAAACTGCAAATATTTATCATAATTAATTTTTTTCTATGAATTTTCAAAATGAGCGGCAGGTTTAGGCGAAAATCAAATTTTGAAAGTTGTCCAACTCAACGCCTTCGATTTTTTGGTTATACTACCCATTATACGTGTATGTCTTATTAGTTGACATATCACTGGTATGAGGAAAAGGAGGTTAATACGGAACACCCGGTACTTGACTTTCACTCTAGTTTATGGAATAGGTTTAGTTTTTTAAACGAATCTTTTTTATAAAACCTTCTTCTGATTTACTTCTAGGTACAATCAATTAAATATGAGTTTAGTATAGATCTGTAATTTTTTTTTTTTTCGAAAATGTAACATAGCAATGATAAAATCACGATACGTTGGGCCAATAAAAAAAATTCACCTATCTGTATTTCACTTTATACTTACGACAATAAAGACGAACAAAACAAAAAAAAAATAAAATAAAATAAAGAAAGGAAAAGAAAAAAAGATTCAAAGAAAAAGAAACTAACGAAAACTACATACTTTTTCAAACTCACACCCACGAAAACCTTATTTCGATAAAATACACATCGAAAAGTCCCAGCACCCCAACAACGTAGCCAATTTCAAACACAATTAAACTTTGTGCAAAGTTTTCGCACACTACAATAAAAATCTCGTTCAATTCGAGCAGTAGGACAAAAAAAAGGCAAGCTACCACACAACCAGCAGCGAACAAGAAACAACAAAAAGTAAAGAAAAAAGTATCACACTCGATCGAGTCTGCCGTCAGTATTAGCGTGATTTTCGTTATTTACCTATTTACGACGAAATTTTTCTCGCTAAGTATGCAAAAATTTACGCATCTTCGAAAAAATCTCGCGTTTACTGGCCGGAAAGAAAAAATCATAAAAGAAATAATTGCTCAAAAACGAAAACGAACAGCGAACGAAAGAAAAAAAAGAAAACAAACACGAGCAATAAAAGAAAATCGAAAATAAACGAAGCATTAAAGAAAGAGACGAAAAGAGAGGGTGAAAAAAGAAGATAACCTCCTCCGGTTAAAATGCTGGTTTGTGTGCAGATTTAAAAAAAAAACAAGATTCAAATGAATTTTTCCAACCGAGGAGGTGGTAATCTTAACGCAAAATACCTACTGTCTCAACGATTGGCAAATTTTTCACTTCGCTTCGATGAAAAGTCAAATAATCGTAAATTCGTCCGAAAATAAACCCAAATGTATATATACAAAAGAACAAATTCGAAACACCACCGGTAAATAAAAAAATAAAGGATGGTAGAGTGGCAGGGTGAGAGAAAAAAATCGTATCGTAGTATGTAGTGCATATTGCTACACCAAAAAATACCGAAAGGTGTAGAATACGAAATTCTGTATCATAAAAAACCTTCCTAACAAAAATAGTACTTACAACCTTTTCGTTTCTTTTTTCTTCCAGCGAAAAGAAAAGCTTCTTTTTTTTTATGTACGAAATAAACCATTTTTTTTTCGATTTATTGAAACGTTTTATTATGTGATATTTAAATTGAAAATTTACACGTCGCACAAAATTCTTGCGCTAAATACGTATATAGAAACGTCACGTTTTTTTTTTTTCAAATAAAAATATTGTATACAGTATGTCCAGTAAATGCACATCACATAATGTTAATTTTTCCGCAATCGAGAATCTATGGCATTTCAACCGATAAAAATTAACGGCATTAAAATAGGTGAAGATGGATCAAAATTGTAGGCGGAGGCTAGACTTGAGTCCTACACCTTCGTTAAAAAAAATCACACTTTTTTGTCAATGGGGTGAAAATTTGCGAAATACTTAATCTTAAAGGTTCAAAAATATGATTCAAGGATACTCGCCTCGTGAGCCATAGGCAGAGATAGAATCAAAATTGGAGAGGGGCTCAATATTCCTAAAAAAAAAAGAGGCAAGGGTAGATTTTTTTTATTGCTTTTCTTGCCTTCAACCCATCGTTATCATATATGAGGAAAAAATTGACTGTAAGAAAATCAGGAAGTTATGCTCGAGCCAAGCAAGGGCAAACGTTTAGCAAAATACCAGTAATGAAAGGTTAAAAAATGAGTATTTAAGGGTACCTGTGAACTGAAAAATTGTAATTTTTCTGATTTTATTTCTTTGAAGTGTTAATTTTTAGATTTTTGTGAGAACATTGGGAGGGTTGAGCCCTGCAATACTCCTCTTACCCCCGCCTATTTTAAAAATGGCATTTCACTGTTTTATTCGTTAAAAAATTTTTTCTTATTAAATTTAATTGAAAATATTTGGACGGTAACAATAGTTGCGAAAAGATCTTATAAGGATGTGGTAAAAATTTTGTCCCCTCAACTCAAGTTTTAGCCTGATCGACCGATGGCGGATGAGGGAGAAGCAATATCAACAAAATAAGGTTTGGAATCTTAGAAAACCATTACCACCCTTTTTAACCATATGAGATATTTATTTTGATTAAAATTGTTTACTGTACTCGACACTGACCCAAATCGCTCCAATTCGGTCAATAGGCTCAGTTTGGAAGAGGATGAGATATATATGGGTGGGAACGACCTTATATTAAAATCCAGTTGTGCTCAAATTTGAGGGAGGGGTGCTGAGGGGCCAGAACTGCAAAAAGTGTTCCTTTTTAAGCCAATTGATAGAAAATCCAAAGTTGTGTAACATATTCAAAAATCAGTTTCTGAGTCAATTACGAGGTGAGATATGAGGGTTTCCCCCCTTTTTGACCTTGAAAAATGGCTCTTCTTCCTCTGTCTCCCCTCCAAATCGAGCTAGTAAGTTTAAACTTGGTATGTAGACTTAGTATGAACTGTAGATGTGCATTTTAGGAGGGGTCTAGAGTTTTCAGACCTATTGCGCCCTTTCCAAATTAAGCTAGAAAATTGAAATTTTGTATGTACATTTAGTAAGGGTCCTGGATGTGCTTTTTGGCGGTTTTTGACTTTTCAGACTCATTGCATTCTGTCCTAGCCAAAAAATTTAGGTTTTTGGTCGGATTTTCCTAATATTTTTTGAGTTTGTTTCTCGCATATATACTCCCTGCCCAAATTAGGCTAGGTTTCAACTTTTTAGCTCCAATAGGACCTTCTACACACACCACTGATTATTCACATTCTAAAATTTTCAAAAATTAAATTATGAATATTTGAACTCGAATTGATCATTGGTGACAAGTTTCCATCATTAAGCCTCTTTTTAGCGGTTTTAAAAAAATATTCCTTTTTGCGTTTTTTCACGATTTTTTGAAAAACGACAAAGGAAATTCCCTTTTGAGACCTCTCCCCCCCCCCATAGTTTTTGGACATTTATTTCAAATGATTGAGCGCAATAT
>FIZR01000320.1:0-21429 GCA_900060175.1 Ferrisia virgata | reverse complement strand
TTTTTTTTTTTTTTTTTTTTTTTTTTTTTTCAAAAATGACCCTACTTAAGAACCTACAGCTTCACCCTCCGTTGGAGCTAGTGAGCCAAAATTTTGATGGTTGTTTTCCGACTCAATGTCAGTCACCTATGTAAGTCAAGATCTGATGTATTTTTTCTACCTTATTCTGATACATGCAAGGTGTTCCAGCTCAATGATAAGCTCCTTCAGTTGGTCACTATGCAACACATACCGAGTCCATGAATGCACGTTTGCCTCACCTTTAAATATAAGGTGCAAAGATATGCACATTTGGAAAATTTCACTACTAATTTTCCCAAATCAGTCAAGTTTTTTCAATAATTTTGTGTTCTGTTCATTTTAACAAACGAGATAAAATGGAAAAATACCATGCCAAAAAAATTCCATGTAAAATTTCCCTTTTATTGTGCCAAACCTGAACTTTTATATTTGTTACACTTATCGATGAAGAAATTGTAGAATGTGCAGCGTGAGAGTACATTTGCAGAAAAAAATTTTTTTTTCAAACGCTCCTTTGATTTAGAGAAGTTAGGCAAACGAACATATATGGACTCGATGTGTGTTGCATAATTACCAGATGAAGGGGTCTCTCATTGAGTTGGAACACCCTGTAAACAAGTAAACAGTTCGTTTTACAGTATGTATTCGGTGTATGTCTTTCAAAGTCTACATTGCCTGAAAATTCGACCATGAATGGATGGCAACTTGGTGCGCTTATTTTTTCTTTTTTCTCCCTTTTTGGTCGTTTTTGTTCGTACAGCTAGCGTGAAAAATAACCGCTATTATTCCGCAAGATACATGATGTACCTATGTAGGTACTTTCATTACACGCTAAAATACGTACGTAGTTTTTTGCGTCGCACGTCTGTCGGATGTCTAAACATTTGGAGGGAAAAAAAATTGCGGTAAAAAATTCATCAACGTGATACGTGGTGGTTTGCTAACATAGCTAAGTATGGTGCATATCAGCATACGTAAGTCGTGTTACTAGACAACCGGTAAACAATAGAGGTGTATGACAGCGAGAGAAGAAATTAATTAGCGAAATGCTTTACCATACTCTCGTCTGTTTTGCATATACATATTACCCGTATGTATATGTATAGTACGCGGAAATAGTACTACATACTACAATGTACCTAGCTACCTACTACCTACGTAACATACAGGTTGGCAAAGCTGATGGTGTTTTACCATATTATACAAAATATACACATCTAGACGAAGATGTTACGTGTTATCATTGTGGTAGCTGGTGTAGTCGTATTAGAGCGCATTTTATGCAAAAGGATATTTCATTTGTCATGTAAGAGAGGAAAGGGATGTTTATTCGTGGTATTAACCGCAATCGCGCGTCAACATTGTGCCTTGTCGTTGTGGTACTGGTAAAACATAGACGTACATTTACGTGGCGTGGGCTACATTGACGAGAAGAGTATGCTTTGTTTAGAGATAATCGGCGTCTTTAAACGAATGTAAAGAATTAACGACGTTGGATGGCGTGGGCCTATCCTGTATACGCGTATTTCAGGAATTTAACATTCATTAAGCTCATTAAATGTTAAGCTCGCTTATGCAGTACTGTAAGAAGAAATGTTGAATTTATTTGAGTTAAATGGTTGAAACGATACATACGGTGGAGGTCTTCTTGTCTTTCCTATAATGCTGTTATGAATATGAAGAGGGATTTTGAAGAATTTCATTATTATTTTATGTGCAATGGAATAATAAGAGAGACTTGTGTAGAAATGAAGTAGAGCCATCATATTGAACAATTTTATGTAAAATTCTCTTTTCAATGGACCAAACTAGAACTTACCTATCACCTGTTACAGTGCACTGCATACGAAGAGATATAACAAAAAGTACCTGGACAATTAGAAAACCTTCTACTACAAAATGATAAACATTTTCACACTGATTTTCTCCCTTAATCTGTGGTAAGGGTAGGAGTGGTTCTCGAGGCTAAGAAGTGGACACCAAACGGCACATCTAGGTCCTATACTACATTTAATTTTTTCGGGGTTGTGAGGGATGCGATGAGACCGAAAAGTGGAGACCTCTAGAAGGCTTAACTAGGGACTCTAATAAATCAACTAACCAAGTTTCAACTTGCTAGTTTAATTTGGAGGGGAGTTATGCGACGAACAAAATCAAAGTATAAGAAAACCCGTTCAAAAAATCACATTTTTGGGGCCGTAAGGAGGCGCAATGGATCTAAAAAGTGGAAACCCCCCCGAAGGGCACATCTATGGCACATACCAAGTCTTTCAACTTTCTAGCTCAATTTGGAGAGGAGATAGAAAAGGGACAGTCCTTTTTCAAAGTCAAAAAAAGGAAAAACCCTCATATCTCTCCTCCTAATTGATCTAAAAAGCTGATTTTTGGATATGTTATACTACTTTGGATTGCCTATCGATTGGCTTAAAAATAAATAATATTTGTGATTTCAGCTTCTCAGTACTCCTTCCCCCAAATAGAAAATCAGGTTAACAAATCCAAAGTCCTTAGGTGCAATGGTTCTCAGATTCCCAAACTGCATCCATTTTAATGAGATGCCTCTGTCGAAAAATGACAAATTTTATTTAAAGTTGGAAAATACAAAAAAATCACAAAAATGTTTTTTCACAATAATCGAAACATAAATCATATTCCGTAAGTGCATTATGCTGAAAAACAAGACTGCCTTCAAAAAAAGCCTCTTCGTTACTTGCACGTACCTTCCATCTTTTAGTCAACTATTCGAAACAGTCTATAAAAAACTCGTTCTTGATTGTCCTCAGTCTGATTTACGTTAAATACTTTAATCTTTTCTCCCCCCTTCTCCCCCCATTAAGGCATTACTCAATTTTGGCCCAAGGTAATCCCAACACAAAAATGTCAAATCCGCTGCCAATCTAAGCCTGTTTCTAAAATTTCATCGATTTTGGTCAGTATCGAACTCAGGCAATAATTTTCCAATTTCAAGAAAAATAAATGAAAGCAAAAATGAATATCTCACGTAGACGAAATCGGTCGTAATGGTCTTTCAGGACCTCAAAACGGATCTTATTGATATTTTTCCCTCCCCTCATGTGCCGTAGATTGGTAAACCGTAACAAGTTGGTTTCCATTCACAATACAGCATAGAAAGTTAGTCTAAATATATGTTAGACAAACCGTGTGATGAGGTACAATTGGTGCGAAAAATCGACACCCCCCCCCCCCCCGAAAAATCGCCACCCCCCCCCCCGCCAAGTTCATATACCAATTTTCAACATTCTAGCTCAATTTAAAGAGAAGATACAGTGGAACACCTCTTTCTCAATGTCAAAAAGGAGAAATCCCTTATATCTCCTCTGCTAATTGACCTAGGAGTCTGATTCTTGGATATGTTATGCAACTTTATATTGTCTGTCGATTGGCTCGAAAGGGAACAAATTTTATGATTTTTAATCCCTCAACACCCCCTTCCCTAAATTTGAGCGTGACTGAATTTTGACTCAAGATCATCCCTACTCCAGAATATTAAATTCGCCGCCGATCGAAGTCTATTTTCTAAATTTGATCAAATTTGGTCGCTATTAAGCTAAGCGAATGATTTTTAGTTTTGGGGGAAAAAATAAAAATCTGACATGGTCATAAGTGGTTCAAATGATCTTCCAGAACCCCGAAACGGATTTTGTTGATATTCTCCCCTCTTTATCCACTGCAGTACGGTAGCCTGGTTTTCATTGACAAAATGACATAAAAATTCACGCCAATTATTCTCAAACAAGCATATCTTTACTCCTTAAATTCAATAGTCAGGCAAACATACATGCATCGACTTAGTTTATGTTGCCTACTTCCCAGCTAAAGTGACTTCACATTAAGATGAAATACCCTGTATAAGTTTGCCTTAGTTTATGGTATATATATATATGGTGCCTACGACAAAAAATTGACTGGTATCTAGTTTTCAAAATGAAAAAAAAAAAAAAATTATCATTTGGGTTGATTGTACCGCTTTGAAATTCAGCGCTGTATGATGCACCCCACCGTCCGTCTAGTATTCAGTGTATATGTATAACAAAACAGATTCTAAACCGTGCCCGAAAAGTTTTTGGAGGAACCCACGAAATTCGCTTTTAATCGCTTTTTATGGTCGTAATTTATAGATGTAGAATACCGTTAAATTTATAGGATCGAGTTCGGTTGTACTGCCGATGCGGTTCGTTATCGATATCCAATCCTAGGAAAAAAAAAAAAAAAAAAAAAAAAAAAAAAAAAAAAAAAACATTAAAAACGAGCCAAATCATGCCAGTTTGTACGTATCATGGGTAAGTACACGGGTCTGAAAAGTATGGTACGGAGCGGACGAGGAAATGCTGTTAGAGAGATTCGGTATCGTCGGAAGAAAACGATTTCAATTACTTCTGACACTAACATTCGCCCCTTATCCTTCCTCGTCTGGCAATCTCGCGTCATCAGCACTTTTAATCGAGATGCCATCATTTGTTGAGCCTCTTATATCGTATCTGCGCGTTCTGCTGTTCGCCACAAGATTTACGACTGCCCGACCAACCATCGAAATAACGCCACCACGTTTTCTACATCTCTCTACAAAACTGTGCAAAACCAAATAGAACCCATTGGCAGTTGTTTGCTTTCCTCGTGCATTCGCCGCTCTCGCCCTCTTTCTGATTTGGATGTGCGAAGATGTTTCCTCTTACTTCGCGCTACCTTATTCACCCCTCCCCTCTTCCTCCCTCGTATGCACCTATATATCTATTTCTTTCTATCGTTCACTTATATACTTTACCGGAATGAGCAATACGTTTTTGCCCTGGGAAATCGATCTTCGCACAGGTCGTTCATTTTAACCGGAAACCAATTTGAAATCGAGCCAATGAAGCGAGCTTATAAGAAACAAAATTAAACCGACCGCTGTCTAAGGCATCCTTTTTCTTCTTCTTCGTATTCTAGTGTACGTAGGTACCACTTTGCTGTGGAATTTTTGTTTGATTTATCACCTATGTAATGTGTATAGATATACGCGGATATAGAGACACAGACGCGTATACAAGCCACGCGTGCCCATCATCACCTGTTATATATGGTACTTGGTATCGTCTACTCACGCCCACGAGTATAAAGTTTACCTATATTCAACATATTGGAATTTAATATAATCCGTAGTGTCTAGCGTTTCCATACGGATAGTATAGATAGATACATTATTCGTCTTATTTTCCCTTTGTATAGAGTCTCGTCCATCGTGTAGGTGGATGGGATACGTAGGCCTATACAATAATACATACGTACGGTTGTTGAGCATAAGCCGCATTTCATTGTTTATTTTGGATCAGTTGCCAATTTTCGAGGTATTTATCGACGAGATATCGATACCGTTACCTACCTACGTATCTCAAAACACACGATTTTCTTTTTCCTACCGTTACTGTTGTGTTTCCATTAAATGCATCTTTTTTTTTCTCGCAGGGACTGAATTTTTTTTCATCTGGCTACTGAATGAAAGAATTACCTAATACGAATTTTTGAAAAGTTATTATCAATGTGAGATAAATAGTAAAATCATCCGTATGCTATCACAAATTGTTTATCTATATGAAAAATCATTTGTAAATAATCGAGTGTGTATTATGAGCTGATGAAAAAATTGAAACTTCCTACAAACAGCGATTAATCAGATGAACAAAAGAGGTTACATAGACCAACTTCGTATGTACATTGCATTGTACCAGGAATGAGGTATACATTTTCAAATAATGTGACAAAATTTCAAAAATTCTCGAAAAAATTAAAAAATTTCAAGTTGATTTGAAAATTAAGTCATACTAAAAATATTGGTCAGCGAAAAACGACCAAAAACCGCATTTTTGGGGCAGTAAAGTCGAGACCCGAAAAAGGTACATCTAGGCTATTTACTAAATATACATACAAAATTTCAGCTTCCTAGTTCTATTTGAAGGAGAGTTATGCGAGGAACAAACTTAAAAAACTCAAAAAATGAGAAAACCTGAACAGAAACCTACATTTCTGGGGCTGTGAGGAAGTGCAATGGAGTTGAAAAGTCGAGACCTCCAAAAGGCACGTTTAGGGCTCTTACTGAATATACATACCAAATTTCAGCTTCCTATCTCATTTTGGTGAAGAGATAGGGGAGGAAGAGCCCTTTTATCCTGATCAAAAAAGGAAAAACCTTCATATCTCTTCTCCTAATTGAGCTGGGAGGTTGATTTTTGGATATGTTATTCAACTTTAGATTTCCTATCGACTGACTCAGAAAGGAACAATTTT
Organism: Ferrisia virgata; assembly: GCA_900060175.1. NCBI lineage: Eukaryota > Metazoa > Arthropoda > Insecta > Hemiptera > Pseudococcidae > Ferrisia > Ferrisia virgata. The sequence continues at coordinate 15,126 of FIZR01000320.1, read as the reverse complement.
TGAGTTTTGTCCCCTCAACACCCCCTCTACCAAAATGCGGTAAAGTTGAATTTTGATCCAAGGTCATCCCCACTCATATGTATCTAATCTGACGCCAAATTGAGCCGATTGACCAAATTAGAGCGATTTTGGTCAGTATCGAACAGAGTAAATGATCTAATATTCCGGGGAAAAAAATAATAAAAATAAAAATAAATATCTGACATGGTCAAAAATGGTCTCGAAAATTGGGTAAAAATTTAACAAAAGTGCGTAAAAAATGAAGAAAATTGATCACATATCATGAAACGATGGTGAAAATTGACCGAAAATTGTTTAAAAAAATCATTGGAAATTAGAAAAAAATTTTTCAAAAATGTGCAAAAAGTGCAGAAATTGAATAAAAAAATACGAATAACTGTTGAAAATTGGGTAAAATATGAAAAAAGTCATGTAGAATCATCGAAAAATTGGTAACAAATTGACAGTAATAAGTAGAAAATAAGGGAAATTGATTAGAAATCATGAACACATTTTGAAAAAATATGTGAAAGTTGGCCTAAAATATGAAAAAAATGTTCGAAAAAAGAATGAAAAAATAAGCAGAAACGGATTAATCAAAAATTAGGCGATAATGACGTAAAATTATTGAAAAGAAACAAAAAAAAAATCACCAAAAATCATTGAAAGTTGAATAAAATTTGACAAAAAACGGTAAAAACTGCATAGAATTTATCAAAAGTTTCAAATAAAAGTTGAAAAATTTGTGAAAAATAGCCTTTAATTTGAAAAAAAATCGTTTATGAATCATTGAAAATAGGATAGGTTGACAAAAATGTCTAAAAAATGCAGAAAATTAATCAAAAATCACTGAAAATTGTTGAAAAATATGTGAAAATTGACGTAAAATATTGAAAAAATCGTTGAAAGTGACCGAAAATTGATCAAAAATCACAAAAAAATCCATAAACATGAACAAAATCTGTTCAAATTTCGTGCCTTTTGATTAATTTTGTGCATTTTTTTATGCATTTTCGTCCTTATTTTATCCAATTTTAGGTGATTTTCAACGATTTTTTTTTTGCATGTTTTAGGTCAATTTTCACTTGCTTTTCAACATTTTCTCGTTTATTAACCTTATTTTCGATGATTTTTAACGGTTTTTTATGTCAATTTTCACCCATTTTTCGACATTACCACATAATTTTAGACCAATTTTCTGCATTTTTAATTCGTTTTTATCAATTTTTTTACCCAATCTTTACGTTTTTTAACGATTTTTCCATACTTTTGAACAATGTGCACCCGTTTAACATTATTTTCTCGTATTTTTTAACCAATTTTGTGCTATCTGAATTAATTTTTGTCAATGTTTTACCATATTTTCCATGATTTTTAACACAATTTTTTCGTAATTTTTGATCATTTTTCATCATTTTGTATGTTACTTTGTAGCGATTTCTTTCATACTTTAAGTCAACTTTCACATATTTTTCAACATTTTTTCGTGATTTTTGATCAATTTTCTGCATGTTGAACCTGTTTTTGTCAATTTTTTACCCAATATTTACTAATTTTCAACAACTTTTTTCATATTTTAAGTTGATTTTCGTCGACTTTTCAAAATTTTTTCGTAATTTTAGAACTTTTTTACCCAATTTTCACTTCAATTTTCTGAATTTTTTACGAATTTTTGTCTATTTTTTCGACTATTTTTATAATGCGAATTTTTGAATCGGCGTAGTTTGAGGTGCTGAACACGAATCTGTAGCTTGTTGTTTTGTTTGAAGGGTACCAACGGTCGAGATGGGTGATTTGGCCGTGTCCTCAGATTTTGAAAAGTTTCATAAAACACCGAGGCGGGGAGGAGATTCTGAAAAAAAATTTTCGAGCACAACAATCACTCCTCACCTCACTCTTCTGCACCAGTATAGTGAAAAATGCGAGTTTATTTTTTAAAAATCCTCATAAAGATGTGTTTATGCTAGAAAATTGAAACTAACTATATTGGGCGATGGCAGGAGCGGGAGGGGGGGGTTATATACCATAATTTTTTCAAAATTTTATAGCCAATAGGTGGCGAGAAATGAATAACAAAGATTTTAAAACCATTATTATACTAAAACCAAAAGAGACACTTGAAATTATTTTTTCTAAAATGTAGTGAGCTCTCAGAACACTCATTTTTTCATTTTGAGTGAAGGGAGTCATTTTAAAAATTGTAAAAAAGAAAAAAAACCTGAAAGATGACGATATTTTGAAATTGTTTTCATCAACATTGAATCAAAATAAACGAAACCGCCATAAGTGAGAAGAGCGCATGAGGGGGACCCCCTCTCCCCCCTTCCTCACGTACCCTAATTTTTTCTATATGTGAATTTGTTTATAGGTGTTCTGTAAAGTTATTAAACAAGAAAAAGTGAACTAACACGTGCAAGAAAGGTGTTCGTAGTTGAATAAAAAAACAAACCTTATATAATTTTACCTGTATTTTGTATTTTTGATTTTTTTCTTCTAAAATTCTTTAAAAAACCGTAAAAAATCGAATTTTATTTCTCGAGGTTATTCGCCAGTACCTTTCTAAATGAAACGTCATCCTGCGCCTCTGCCTATTCACTTAGTATAGATTAAAATTCGCCCACAATGGTTGAAAACTTTTTCAAAAATTCATACCTATCGTAAGGAAATTTTCAAAGTAGAATAATTTTTCAAAAAGATGATATTTATTTTCTTGCAAAATTAGAATTTATAAGATCCAGTTTCCTACATTCGTATATTAAAATAATATTGAAGAGGCGTTCGGAATACCACCATTTCGTATATTCACTTTGAAAGGTCTTATACGTATCTATCAAATCGAAGAAAGAACCACGTAACACGTAGGATGAGATTTTATGAGCCATCGTGATTTCAATATGGAATAAAACCTATAAAACTCATCATTTCAAATCTATCCGTTTGTATGTGTAGATATTTTAGAAGATTGTAAATGCATTTCGGACATTATAGTTGAACCGCATGTACGAAGACTAAACATTGTTGTCCATTTATATGTACAATGGAAATGGTTTTCTGGCATCGTAAAATGAATCAAATCTAATTTACATTTTCTTTTTTTTTTTTTTTATTTAGTTGAATTTGAAAAAAAGCAAATGATCGTATCATCGACAAAAGAATATCATTCATGGTTCGCCTAGGTTACAAACCATATTAAATTTTTCGCCATGTTCGAGTAGATAGGTACTTTCTTGGAAATCATTTTGTACTGTGTATTACTTATTCGTATAGATAAGAAATCAATTCGCCACTTAGACTACCTATATAATTTTAACAATATTTTTTCGGTATATTTTTCGGCAAGTTTCCAATTTTTACATCAACTTTAGTTATGTGCCTTTTCATATTTTATAATACTTTCTCTGGTATTTTTTTTTTTTTTTTTTTTTTGATGATACGCTACTCTCTGATTGGTAGATAGGTATACGATGATACATCGACGTTGTTCAATTTAAAGCACTCTCTTCGATAGATACCTACCAACTTGCCTATACTCTATCATTTCTATAACTATAACTACAATACTTACCGTATATTATGGCATAGAAGGCGAGGGTGGGAGGCACGAATCGTATATAGAGATAAAATTGCACTTACGACTGGCGCGTAATTTAAACTTAATCGCAACTGAAGCGTTCATCATGGCAGAAAATAAGTGTCGAATAACGCTGACACCGGCGTTGTATAAATTTTCCATCGTTCGTCATTTTACTCTCTTCCATACCGCATCTTCCCCCCCCCCTCACCCAAGTACGTACATATATTGTATACGTACTCCGTATGTGGGTATGTTCTGTGTATGAGAGAATATTCTTCTCATCGTTTCTCATATGCTGCTACGAACCCGAAGGTGAGACGAAGTTATTGGTGTAAAGTACACGAGACATTTTAACGAGTGAAAATTGCAATACGTTTCGGCATTTTGAGCTCAACTACCTATATAGACTACGTAGACGAACGTATACCTAAGCTAGCTGTGTACTATGGTGTATCGATGATCGGACGCGATGCCGATGTTCCTTCGGTATATTGGAAAAGTTTTTAAATTTACTACTTTTCGAGAAAATAGTGTCTATATGTACGATAGAAGGAGTAAATTTGCCGCAGTACAACCCAACATTCAGTACGAATAAGTACGAGGGCATTTGAAAAAAAAAAAAAAAACTACAACACAAACACAAAAAATCACACACATAAGCAAAATAAAAGTAAGACAGAAAAAATATAGAAAAAAAGAAAAATTACTCTACACATATCCATATTTTACCGGCACACATTCGCATCGTATACAATTCGCAATGCATCGCAGCACTGTTGAAAATTAAATTTACGACGGCTACGTGCCAACTTTTTCTAGTGTAATTGGAGAATAGGGAATTTTCGGGGTCCATTATTTTTTTGCCATTTCCCGTTACGCTCTTTTTCGAAAATCGCGAGCGAATTTTTTTTTCTTTTCCCTTTTTTTTTTCTTTTTTTTTTTTTGTTTCACTCTCGTTCGTATATAACTTTATAAAATGTGTAGGTACCTACTGTACACCTTTACCGGTCATATACTAAAGTATAGGTGTATGGTACCTACCTACCTACCTATCTACCTATCTACCTAACAACGTGAAAAAATATACAGCTACTACGGATATATAATGTAATAATTCAGGCAAATATTACGATTCAGCGTTATACTTTATACCTATAAAGGTAGGTAGCTTGATACTGGGTACGTCTGGGGGTATAAGCAAGGTATGGGGAGATATCGTGCAGAATTCGTTCTGCTCGATAATTCTTGTATTCGTCGTTCTGGCGTTAATTACGTTATACGCGACAACGCACGTCGAAAAAAAAAACAGTAATATTTTCACAAGCCAACCACTCCAGGTGAAATTTTCATTTGTGGAATAATAGCATAGACGGTGTCGGACGTCGTGATCGTATGCCAATGATAGCAAGTCATCTAGCTTCCCTCAAGTGTTGGATGGGTTTTAAACTCGTAACGTACCAGTACTATAACACCACTGCATATAATATAACCTTAGCAGCGAATAAGGAAACGATTAAAAAAAATAAAAAATAATGCATCGCTTTGCCATACTTTTTCAGCCTGATTTTCGTGACATATTAAAATCATTAGATTACGATGCTTTTTTCCTAATCAGCGTTGAGAGTAGGAAGGTTTCAACTAGGGAAAAAAGTCAAACCCCCTATAAGACACCTCTAGAGTCTTTACTGACTGCACATACCTAATTTTAAGTTCTTAGCCCAATTTAGAAGGGGAGTTACGTGAGGAACAAATCCATAATGTAAGAAAAACCGACCAAAAAACCACATATTTGGAGCTGTGAGAGGGTGTGATGGGGCTGAAAAGTCGAGACCTCCAAAAAGCACTTCTAGGGCCCTGGCTAAATATACATACCAAATTTCAACTTTCTAGCTCAAATTGGTGGGGAGAGGTAAGGCGAAAGAAGCCCGTTTTCAAGGTTAAAGCCTTATATCTCCCCCCCACCCCTCTAAGTAATCTAGGAGGTTAATTTTTGGATATGTTATAAAACTTTGAATTCTCTATGGATTGACTCAAAAGGAAACAATTTTTGTGTTTTTGGCCCCTCAGCACCCCCTCCCCCAAAATGAGGCAAAACTGAATTTTGATTCAAAGTCATCCCCACTCATATATATCTAATCCGCCACTAAACTAAGCCCATTGATCGAATTCGAACGATTTTGGTTAGTATGGAGCAGAGTAAATAATTTCAATGTTTTGGGCAAAAAAAAAATAAATAAATATCTAACATAGCCAAAAATTGTTTTAATGATTTTGTTGGTATACCCGCCCCTCCTCCCGCCGTTGATCAATAGGCTGTAATAGTCTGGTTTTCATTGACAATATGGCGTAGAAAATCAGGCTAAAAAAACATTATAGAGGTGGACTGATAGCATTGTTGATGGTGCTGGAAAAACGTTCACCGACAATTCATTCAAAAATTAAATTGTTTATGGAATTTAATTTTTTTATTTATTTATTTTTTTTGTTTAATTTTTCATAGTTATTTTATTTTTGAAGCAGCGTCGATTTTCTAAGGTATAGCTGCGGAGAAGAGAAGATTTGAGGGGCAAAAATTTTAAAAAATTTTACCATTATGCTAATTTTACTTTTCAATTGTTGAAAAAGCTCATCGAAAGATGTTTAATAACGCATTCTGTAGTTGATCGTCAACAGTAAGTAGACCATCAACGGTTCTGGGCTGTTAACATTGGATCTTCAACAGTTGAATTATGTTCAACAAAAAAGTTGAATGATATGGAAAGATTGTTGAGTAATTTTCAACATTCTTAACGTTAAAAAGAAAAAAGAAAAAAAAAAACGAAAAAAGAAAAAAAAAACGAAAAAAAATAACATTTTTTGGGCTGTGAAGATGTGTATGCAGGGCCCCTACTATAAGTAGATAGCAAATTTCAACTTTTTAGCTCAACTTGGTGAGAAGGTAGGGAAGGAAAAGCCTTTTTTCAAGGTTGAGCTTTTATATCTCCCCCCTTTTAATTGACCTAAAAGGCTGATTTTTGGATATGTTATGCAATTTTGGATTCTCTATCGATTTGCTGAAAAAAGAACAATTTTTGCGTTTTTGGCCTCTCAACACTCCCTCCCCCAGATTGGGGTATAACTTAATTTTTGAATCGAAGTCATATCCCCTCCAGAATATTAAATGGCCCGCCAGTCGGAACCTATTCTCCAAATTTGATCGATTTTAGTCTGGTCAGCTGTTGGATTACGTTTGACAAAAAAGTTGAGCGTTATAAAAAAGTGCTGAGGAATTTTTTTGAATTTTTACTGTTGAAAAATATCACAGATGAAATTTGAACTAATGTTGAAGCCGGAAGGGGGGGTGGTTCCCCGAATCGATCAAATTTGGGCATTGATATTTTTGAGTGGCATTCCCTTGGGGAAAATTCAATTATGCCTAAATTAGAGGGGAGGGTGTGCTGAGGGGCAAAAATCGCAAAAATTGTTCTTAGGCAGTGAAAAATATATGGTCCTATTTTTTTGAAAATTTCAACGTGGAGATAACACTACTGCACGGCGTTTCAATTTTAGGGTTTTTTTTTGCTAGTTGGAGGGAATGGGTAGTGAAAAAAATTTTGGAACGTTGTCAAATAAATGTGGCAAAAAGTTAGAGTCTCTATCATTATTCTTAAACCCCCCCCCCTCCCCCACACATTTGGTTCAAAATTTCAAAATTTTCATTTAATAATCAGAAAAAAATTATTTTTTCAATTTTTTTTGGTATTAAAGTGTCATTGTAGACCATAAGGGATCGAAAACATTTTTTTAGATATTTTTCTAAAATTTCATAGATTCCAAAATCATTCTTAAAAATTGAAAACATCATATATTATGAATTTTTTTGTGATGAAAAAGCCAAAAAAAAGCTTGTTCGTGTTATCAGAAACGATGAGATTTCGTACATTTACTTCATACCTCGAAAAAACTCGAAATTATCGATTTTTTCTATTTTTATACAGGATTTTGGAATACTTGAAATTTAAAAAAAAAATCACGAAAACTTATTTTTCGGTTTCATGTGGTCTGTTATGGCACGTAAATGCCAAAAATTCGAAAAAATGAAAAATTTTTTTCGATGAGAATGGGCAAGGTTTTTGCTAGGAACCTAAAATTTTTAGCACGTTTATTTGACGTTATTTCGCAACTTTGTTTCACCGTCTCCGTGTAACTTTTGAAAAAAAAAAAAAAAAAAAAAAAAAAAAAAAACCCAAAACTGAACCCCCCCCTTGAAAACTTTTAAAAAAAAAAAAAAAAAAAAAAAAAACAAAACTCAAAACTGAACTCCCCTCTTGAATACTTGCGAAATATTCCCAAAATTAGTGAAATTTTCCACGTTGTATCCATCGAATTTTATTTCAAAGAACACGATCAGTTCGAAATGATGGAAGGGCAAGGGGAGGGTATAGTCTCAAAAATGTGGTTGAAAATTTTTTTATCAAAGGTAATATTTTGGTTTAATTTATAAAAAATTTTTCCAAAAAAATTCTGCCCTCTTCTCTCCACCTCATCCCCTAATTTATAATTTCATGTAATGAAATGAAAAAAAAAAACGTATCACAACGGTCTGGTTGTATTCGCAATTCATTCGCGAATTGAGCTCTTCTCAAAGTTTTATTTTTTTCTATTTATCTTTGCTGCGGTATCTTTTAAAAACAGCAGCTCTCGACCTTCGACCACGAAGACACGTGTATTTGAATTTTGTTTCTTAAATGGGCAAAGTGTACTACCTGCAGGTAATATGCTACAAACGAAAGGGTTTTCAATATCTTTTTTCTTGATTCTCAACATTCAACTTCTTGTTTTTCTCGGAGGTGAAAAAAAAAAAGACCGTAAAAGAAAACCGCGAGGATTAATTTCGTCGAAATTATTCCACGAAGAATAACTTCGGAATCGTTTGTACGAGCAAAGTACGCTAATACGATCTCAAAGTATATACTATATTTATAAGGATATTTCCATTTTGTAAATTTAGTAGCTATACCAGCTAAGTAGGTAGGTATGCCAAAAAGTATACAAAATAGGGTTAATTTGGTTTAGGGTTTGTTCACGGAGCGCTTCGCTTCACCACACCTCGTCTCGCCTCTCCATTCCTTTTATCGATAGAGACTGTTGAATTAAAATAAACAAAAAGAATAAGAAATAAAAAATAAAATAAGAAAAAAAAAGTACGACTCGTGTATATACTATTATAAGAAAGAAACAATGCTCTTTTTTTTTTTTTTTTTTTTATTCTTTTAAAGCTTTCTAATGAAGCGGTACTGTAGTAATTCTCCACCTTATGAATTATTCCGAGATCGTTCTCTGCGCGTTTTCGTAAAACACAGAAGATACCTACGTAGCCGGATGAAAATAAAAGGAAAAAAAAAACCACTTCTTAAAGGTTTTATCAGTTCTCGAAAGAATGCTATTGGACGTACTTATTGTGTTAACCGAACGTTGAAACAGGAATCGACTAATTTGGAAGACGACTCGACTTTGCTCATTAATGAAAGAGAATACGAGTTTTAGTACCTTACCTACCTATCTACCTGCTACCTATTTACTTGTGAATGATGAACGATTCGGCGCGTCGCGTCGCGCCGTTAAAATTCAAAATGGAATGAAAAATTTACCGCGTTTGTGTATGCATGCTTGAGGCTAAAGTTTAGATACCTTCGTAAAATTGAGATTGTTTCAATCCGTTCATGTCAGTTTTTTTTTCTTTTTTTGTCTTTAAGATGCTTTCTTTGATGTTTCAAGTGCAATGAAACGTAACCAGTTGTTTTATGGTGGTGTTATTTTACAGTATACGAATAACTTAAATTTTTTATTCGATTGTTGTTGCAATTGGTTTAATATGATTTTGATCAATATTGAAGTTTCATCGTTGTTCATACGAGAAATGTAATATTTACTTAGCTTAATTCGGTGTGTTGTAAAAATAAAAATTTTCGTGAAATTTTAAGGGGTAAGGTTGCGCTGATGCGACGGGCTCTGACACTCTGGGTACATGATTAGATACAGATGGGCTTTATGCTCTCTTATTCGTATAGTTGTAATACCAGGTGATTATCCTTGCTATCCTTATACCAGTGATAGGTCAACTCGCGAGACTTACTTGTATAATGGTTAGCATATCCAAAAAATGAAAGGAGCTGAGATACTCTATTTTCAAAAATTTTATTTTACATAGAAAAAACTTGAGCAGTTTTCTTTTTCAGGGATTCACAGATATGTAACATATCCATGTTAACAATTTATAATCGCAGTGTAAAAATCATTCGCAATAATTTTTTATTTTTCCATTCATTTCTTTTAATTTTGATTTTTTTTATGTTCTCTATTTTTTAATTTTTTCTATTTTCAATTTTTCAATTTTTTTTATGTTTTTGTTTTTTGATTAATTTTTTTCAACTTTTTCAATTTTTCAATGTTTTGAGTTTTTGGTCGAAAATTTCAAATCAAAAATTAAAAACACCACATCAATAAACGTCACACGTTCAGAAATTGACCACCAGCCTTAAGACCTCAAGTTAATATTTTAGTCGGAAATTTTGTTGATTTTCAGCAATTTTTTGAGTTATTAACTACTGGCAAGTGAGCAATTTTCACGTTCCAGTAGTTGATAGCCCCTTTTCCTCTCCTCCAGCCAAACCCTGGTGTGTGAATTTTTTTTTGTTATTCTGCAATATGTGTCCATCATTTTGGCGTAGAAACCATTTCAGTACATATTTTGCAAAAATTAAAAAAAAAAAAAAAAAAACAAACTTCTAATTTGAACGCTTAGCAAAAATGTTCAGGTTTTTATCAAAACACGGAAATTTTGCGATTCTTTCAAGTAAAGCGAATATAAAAAAACTATCGATTCATGGCGGGGCTCAACAATGCCGGTGTTCTACTCTAAATTGAATAGACTATGCAAAATACCATTGATATTTATGATCGATCTCACGATTATCTCACAAATCAGCTCCAAAGATAAAATTATCAACTACTGGTAAATTACCTTATACGGGGTGTTTCGTGGTAGAAGTAAGGGATTTCAGCTAGTGACTAGGCCACACATACAGAATCGATGTACGTATGTTTGCCTAGCCTCAAAGTCGCAGGAGCTGATCTACTCTGATTCAAAAATTCTTTTTCCCGATTTCGTATAAGTTTTTCAAGCGAGTGCAGCTCGAGAACCAAAATAGATAGAAATCTGAAATTTATTCGAGAAAAAAGAGTATTTTATCTAGATTACTGTGAGGTAGTTAGTTTCTGATCGCAGCAAAGCAAGTAGGTGATAAAATAATGTGAAAAACATGACCTAAAACTTCAATTTTTATCATTTTTGTCGAATTATACAAAAACTTGTTCCCTTTCGACATATTAATTGAACTGATGTTATTGGAAGAAAGAAATTTGATCTTTTCAATGCCCCAAACCCGATCTTTCTATCTCACTTAGGTGAAAAATTATGAGAGTTTGAATTCTTAAAAGTAATAAAAAATTGAGATTTTTGGAAGTTTAATTCTTCTTTTTTAGAATATAATTGCTCACAATTTTTTATTTAAATGAAATATAAAAAAGAGGTTTGCGGCATTGAAAAGAACTAACTTTTTTCTTCCATTAACATCAATTTAATTGATATGCCTTGGGAACAAGTTTTTGAATAATTCAATAAAAACAGTAAAAATTCAAGCTTTTAGTGCATGTTTTTCACATTATTTCATTACCTACTTGCTTTTCTACGCTGCTATGTTATAAACTAACTGCATCATGGTAATCTAGATAAAATTCTTTTTTCCCTCGAATAAAATCCAAATCTCTACCTATTTTGGTTCTAAAGCAGCACTCTTTTGAAAAACGTTCATGAAATTGAGACTAAAAAATGTTTAAATCAGAGGAGATCAGCTCTTGCGACTCAGAGGCTAGGCAAACATACGTACACAGACTCGGTATTTGTTGCCTAGTCACCGGCGGAAATCCTTTACTTCTACCATAAAACACTCTGTATACTTTCGAGTATGTGTGATATAAAAATCAAGAGTGGAGGGGAAGTGGCTCGTAAAATGAGAAAAAATAAATGCAAAAAAACATGACTAAATTTTGTAATAATTTCAATTGAATTTAAAAGAATAAAAGGTATTCGTAAACAAAACGTATTTGTTTTGTCATATTTTACGAATAAAAGTGTATAATAATTCCATTTTTGGAAATAATTTTCAAAAAAATGTTTCATTCTAATTTTTGAAAATTTTTAAAAATTTTCGAATTTTAAGTGAGTTTTGCAAGTTTAAAAAATTGAGTTAGTGGTTGAAATTTTTCCACTTCCTCTTCAGGCCATTTCGCAACTATTGTGACTTCGCCGGTTACAGATGTCCAAAAAAAGCAAAATTCGGCCCACTCTAGTGCATATGTAAAAATTTTTTCATTTTCTTATTTTGAATACTTAAAAGAGCGATAAGGAGGTTGAATACTTTGAAAATGAAAAAAAAAATTGGCAATCATGGCTAGAATTGTTATTAAAAGTTTAGCCATACCCATAAGCATAACATATATTTTTTTGTGATGCTCAATGGTGGGGGGGAGGGGTTACAACATACTCAAAAAAATTAAACACTTGTAAAAAAAAACAGTGTTTTGTTGGTTTTTGACACGTGTGGAGCTGTTGAATTTGATGTAACGCAACTTTTGCACGAGTATTCATATTTCCCACGAATTGCGCGTGGAAATGAACTAAATTCGTACGCGCGACTCGGTGAATTTTCTTTATGGGACCATTCATTTACCTGTGTTTGGAAAGGGTGGATGTAAGTCGTCATCTTCCACATATTTGTCGTTGACTGAATAAAACAGATTTAAGAAATCCATATTACGTTTCTAATCAACTGAATTTCGTATTAAAAGTACAAGCAACGCTATTACTGGAATGGGAATGATGGATTTCTTCACAAGCTCGGGTAACTTGTCAAAATTGACAATACTTATTCTAGCAGAAAAAGCTTATAAATGAAGATATTACTTTATCATATGCAGAGCGCCTACTACATATATATGGATAAATACGAAACTGAATATTTTAATTTTTATACACCTAAGTAGTTCGGTGTAGAGTGATATAGAGCCACCCCAACACTTACGACGTCATCGACGATATTTTCTCATCTCCTCGAGTCTTATATCACCTACCTACCTACCTAACGTACCTATCTACCAAATTATAAACCTATTCGTCGCGATCCATTTCAGTTCGTATTAAAGATCTCCCTATATAAATATGCTGCGAACAAGCAAAGACACGTATCCCTTGCGAATCGCGCGTCCTTGCGTAATGACGAGATAATGACTCGAAAATACTTACTATGTCTTCATTTTCTACGTATAATCTTCTTAAAATATTTATTTTCTCGCCAAATTGATTCGAAACAAACGAGAAAAAGGGTTAGAAAGAAAATAATTACGTTTCTGCGAAAAACGACTATAAACGTATTTGGAAAAGTTGAAACTGTATTTTCAACATTTGCTGGTTCACTCTATTCCCAACCCCTTTTGCGTTACACTTCTCCTATATCTCTCTATCCACCTTGCGAAGCAAAGAGAGAAAAAAAAAAGAAGAAAAAAAAAAGACCTTATCGGTAACGAACATTTTTCACCCATTTATATTCAGATGGCTTCTAGTTTTATTCTTATCGAATTAAAACATTCGAAAGATTTCGTCGTTATTTTCTTATTCCAAGGGCGCTGAATAAGAGTAAGAAAAAAAAAAACCACCCACTTTTTTCAAGTGGATTTCTAAATTAACAGAAAAGATGCTTCACATTGAGGAAAAAAATAACAAGGAGCTCGATACACTTCTTCTTTAACCAACAAAATCTATACGACGAATTATTTCGGACACGATACCTGCCAAAGGGTTATTTTCTCGCTCTCTTAACTTGGATGGATTCCAAACAACTAATTAAAACTTGTAACCCTTTATATTGTCACGAAAACTGCATTATATCTTTTTCCTATATCGTTTAATCGACTATATATCTTTTACTGATGCTGCCAAAGAATGAGGGTGTAAAACTTCCGAGTGTATCGCATCATAAAAAAATTAAGTTACTTAATGACAATGTGAAGAAATTCGAGCTAACTAATTTTTCAAGATACTCGTATGTAGATGGATATAGGTTTCGGTATAGGCTTCATTTTTCAAACAAGATGAAGCCTATTTGTATAAATACGATGAAAATCCCTAAAGGCATATGGAAAATTTTTTCAGTACACATTCTTTTATAAGAAAAATTTCCAACGGTGATTGAAAAAATTGGCGCGACTGCAAATTTCCAGCCGATAATAAAACTTTCAACCTGCGGGTTAGTTTAAAATGAAAAACAAATAAAAATTACAAATTGTTTTATTCGAAGATATGCATAGGGACGCACGTATCGCGCTACAAATATGCCTCTCTACGTACCTTTAGGATAAACTTTTCAAATTTTGTTAGAATTTCTCTCGACTAAAATAATTTTTCAAAATGCTTCGAGTATATTTGTATTCTCGAATCACGCTTATCGCAATGAAAATGAATAAACGTCGATGCCTTGGTGTTTTGAAATAATGCAGATTCGGTACGTTTACGTATTCGTCTTTCAAGGACAGCAGACAGAATTTCAGTGTCTGGTGAATTGTGTGCTGAAGCAGAACCACTTGGATAGGTAATACGGTACATAAATTGAATTTTTTCTCATGAACCGAGAAAGTCTAAAAACGATATTATAAGTATTCTTTTATTGTATCATTCTTCAAATTTTTATTCGTTTTACAGACGGTAGATTACTTTTTGATTTTTTGTACTTTAATTACTTCAACTTACTCGAAAAAGAGTATAGAAGCACAATGACGTCAATGAGCCATCATTTCACTTGATGGCCTGGCCTCAAAGGGCTCTACTAAAATGAGCTGAATTATGCTTTTTTTTTTGAAAATGTACAAACGGTGCACAGTGGTTCAGATGAAATTTTCAGCCATGCAAAAGTTAGAAAACTGACATCGGGTAAATGGAAATGAAAAATTTGTCAATGTATTCCACATAGTCCACCAACAACTACACGTACGGTGTGCTTTGCCTTGTTATGATTTGTTGATTATGTAATTGTAATGCATAGTTGTAAAGCCCTTTTTTTCTGCTTTGGCGCAAAGTATTTAATTTTTCATTTTTATATGAATAATTTCAAATAATCTTGAATGAAATAGGTACCATTTTTTATAAATTTCGAGTCAACGTCCTCCTACCCACCTTAAAGTTTAATTTGGTCGTACGGTCAAAATTTATTAAATTTGAAAATAAACCTCCTAAAAACCCAAACTTTGATAACTCACATGGAATTTTTGGGAATTTTGAGTTTTGCTCGTACCCCCTCTCCTCCCCTCATTCAAAGCCCCAATTGGTTATACGCCAAAATTTTATTCAATTTAAAATCAGACACATCAAAACCCAAAGTTTGATACCCCACATGGAATTTTTGGGAATTTTGAGTTTTGCTCGCACTTTCTCTCTCTCCCCCCCAGATCGGAAGAGCGTC
>FIZR01000319.1:0-15680 GCA_900060175.1 Ferrisia virgata | reverse complement strand
AACGCACAGATGAAATAATCATTACACGTCTTAGAATTGGTCACACAAAAATAACCCATAGCCATCTATATCTATGAGCTCTGAACCCATCACCACCCAACACCTCCTGTTGCTCTGCCCTAAATTGAAAAAAAAAAAAAAGACAAACCTTAAACATGCCAGAAAACACCCACTCCATGGGCCTGAAAGTCTATATCCATCTACCACCAAGTGTATTTGTTAAACCTATACGGCAAATTTCATCCTTCTCGATCAATTTGAAAACAGGTAAAAAAATCACTTAAAAAACTACCTCTGTTGGAACTCCCATAACACACATTTAGAGCTGCTTGGAACAAATCCATCCTTGATCCAAAGTCATCCCCACTCATACATATCTAATCCGCTACCAAACTGAGCCGTTTGGTCGAATTGGAGCGATTTTGGTCAGTATTAAGCAGAATAAATGATTTTAATGTTCGAGGAAAAAAAAGTACCTGACATGGCCAAAAATTGTCTCAATAGTCTTCCAGTACCCCAAAACGATTTTTCTTGGTATTTCCACCCTCAACCACCGTTGATTGATAGACTGTAATAGCCTTGTTTTCATTAACAATATGACATGGAAAATCAGGCTAAAAAATGCTAAGCAATTATAAAATTTCCCAGCACTAAAAAAGAAAATTACAAATTTTTTTAAAGTGCGTCGCTTCAGACAAAATTTGGACTTCTGCTGGAACTGAGAAAATGATAACATGAAGAATCTTGACAATTTGCTTAGCATAACTGTTTAGGGTACACTGTTGACAGTCCAGATCTTGATGGCCCACTATTGATGGCCAACTCTCGTCAGCCCACAGTTGACCATCAACTATTGATGGTCAAATGTTGATTGATCCGGACTGTTAAGAATTGACAGTCCAAATCTTGATAGAACGGATGTTGATGACCCACAATGTGATGTTATCTGCGCAGGAGGTAAGGTAGGATTCTATGGGAAGGAAACATATTGGATAAGTAAGATTGAGGAAAGTAGGGAAGAATTCATGTCAGTTAGCTCAGGAGGGATGGAAAGTGGGAACATATTTTAGGAGAGATGAACAATACACAATAAGGAAAACCGAATAGGTACTAGAAATCTGATTTAACACACCTTGTCTATCTACATACGATCCGAAACAGAAAAAAAAATTACACATGTTAGAGACAAAGGTGAAAAAAATTAGGAAGAAGTAAAATAATAAATTTTACATCTGCATAAAAGAAGGAAAACAGGCCTAAAGTTCAATTTTGATTGAAAATTTCCCTCTACTGGTTTTGAGATCAGCGAAGTGATCATTTTTAGAATAAAAAATTCGCAGATATTCAATGAAATCACTATATCTAAGGATAATGAAAAATCTTAGTCTAACGAAGTAGAAATATCGTAATTAAAATTCTAAGAAGGGGGAGGGGGAGACCTCATATCAGGCACTTACCCATTTCTGGCGTTTTTACTGGGGTTTCATGGATAACACGGTACACCCATATCAAGCGATTCTTTAGTTCATTTTGAAAATTCGAAAAACTCAACTGAAACCTTCTATTCAAAACTGAATATCATAAATCGCGTTACATCAAGAACATTCATACAACTGTGACTATGCTCTGTTTGTAATAACTTTCATTACTACACCATAATCACATATCATGATAAGAGGAGATAATATGTAACGTAAGAGGGAAGGATTGATTTTCGAGTATCTTATATTCTCCATACTACAACTATTGTTGGTCAACTTTTTCCAGCCTACAGTTGACCACCAACTATTGATGGTCAGGTGTTGATGCATCAGGAGTTTCAAGATTTGACAGTCCAAATCTTGATGGAATGGATGTGTTGGTCCCCTATTGTTGGTCAACTTTTACCAGTCCACCTACGTTTAAAATGAAAAACCACATTCTTTTGATGTTTACCCTTCGCATACAAAGAGTACTAAATATTTATATTTCTCTTTATTTTTTCAAATTTTATCCCCAAAAACTAAAAATCATTTGCTCAGATTTATATCAACCAAAATTGGTCAAATTTAGACAGTAGACTCGGATTGGAGGCGGAATTAATAGTTTTGAGCGGGGAAGATCTTGGATCAAAATTCAGTTGTGCCTAAATTTTGGTGAGAGAGAGCTGAAGGGTTAAAATGTAAAAAAAATTTTGTTATGAAAACCAATAAATAGTCAATTAAAAGTTGCACAGAATATTAAAAAATCAGTCTTTTAGATCAACTAGGAGTGGAGATATGGGTAGTTTTTCCTCTTCTTGACCTCATCTCTTCCCATTTGAGCTTGAAGATTGAAATTTAGCATATACACCTTGTAGAAGTACCAGGTTTACCTTTTGGATGGTTTCAAATTTTCAGATCAGTTTCTTGATTTAAAAAATTTTTCCCACATATATATACCCTCCAAATTGTGTTAGGGGGTTGAAGTTTGGGATGTTCAGTTAGTCGAAGTCTTAGATATGCATTTTGGTCGTTTCTATTAAGATATCATTGGCCATCAAAATTATGTTGTTTTGATTTAAAAGTAGTAAATGTAATAAACATAAATAAACATTCTACGTTTGACTTCGATTCGGATTAGATCTTTTTCTGAGTTTCATATTTTGTCCTACTTTTTGTTCTCATAGTTTCAGCTATTCACTCCAATATTTACCTGTGCTGCTACAATCAATCAGGAAAAAATATCGCAGAGCGTTTGTTTTTTTTTTTCAATGAATGAGCAAATCTCCTATCTATTTTCACTTGAGGAAATCAGGCTCAAAAGGCAATACTCATTTCTGTCAATATTTTCACGTTTCCACCTCGAGTACACGCGTACAAAATACAAATGTATTAAATATTCTCTAATGACTCAAACCTACACCAATTTTTCACGATCGTATTTCAAGCTATATAAATGTCGAGATATCTTATCCACTTATCTTATGCAGCGTTTATAGGTAGTTGACAATATCTCCAAATTTTGATAAAATCTACTCAGAACGCGACAATTTTGAGCACTTACCACTACATACATTGATCAGAAACTAGAGTAAGTAGTAGGCATCCAGGTAAAATAAATGTGTCACGGTATCATACATTTCTGAACAATTTTTAATAAAAGCTTCTTTTCTTTTTTCTTAACTCGCCGCTCTGCGCTCAGTTAAACATCTATTCCATCTTTTTTTTCTTTTTCATTTTGTAGTACGTTTCGACCATTAAATAATTGCCAGCCGGATAAAATTTCATCAGTGCGAAAAGAAATGAAAATCTTGTGCCACGAATAGGTATCATAAACCAACGATGTTTTTCTCGCTCGACAAAGTGTTAGTCATTTGGAGATCGAGGCGAAGGCGAAAGTAGAAAAGGATGGGGACTAGAAAAAGCATACACAACTTTCTTTTCGAGTTATACAGAGACGATGAAAAAATAAAATGAAACGTATTTTTTTTAATTTCTCTAAAACGAGCAACGTCTTCTTTTCAAACAACGTAGTGTAGTATAGGTTAGGTAGTAGGTACAGTACGTTGAATGTGATGTATCCGCAGCACACGGTGTGCTTTATACCGCAAAACACGCCAAAAGCGTCACACGCAAAACACAAAGCTCACCGTACCACAGCAATGAGACGTTAAATTGAATTAAAAACTCGACGAGAACGACAAACGTTATGTGTAGCTAGGTATAAATATATATGTAGAGGGGCACATGTATTCGTAACAACTACACACGAGCAATGTGTACCAATGAGAATCGTTTTCATTGAAGAAATATTCGTCTAAGATTTGTTTGGCACTAACGTAAGGTGAGAAATGATGAGAATACGAGATGACTAAAAATATGCCAACAAGGTCGTAATACTAACAATTATTTCCCACATTTTTAAAAGCAGTTTACGAAAAAATGTCTGAATACCAAAATTTGTATCATACATAGAGTTACAAACAACGAATGGTTTATCAAACTAACCTTTAATTAGACCTACATAATACTACAGAACATCTATTCAAATATCTCGTTAAAAATATTCAACAAGTATTTATTCATTTTGCAAAATACAAAAAAAAAATTTTGTCCATAAAATTTCCAGTCATTTGCCCATCTCTCATCTTTCCTGTTGTAATCGACACCTTTGCGATGTAATAGCCAAATTCAAGTTCCCTAATTTAGTCGATGAAGGTTGCAGTACACAATTGGACATGAATCCAAAAAAAATAATTCTAACACGAATCCGAGATACTTTTCAAATAATGATTTAAATACTTGATCAGAGGTTCATTAGATCATATCATCATCTAATGAACTTGAGACATTATAATCCTACGCCTGTGAGCATTTTATCCCTGCCCCCCTCCCCCTTATCCAGTATAAGTCCAAATTTCAATTTGAGTTTCAGACAAAACGTTCATTAGGTCGGATTTTCAAAAGTGATTTCTCATCTGTGATGTTTTTCAACAGTCAGAATTTTGAAAAATTGCTTAGTATTTCTTTTTATAATGCGCAAGTTT
Organism: Ferrisia virgata; assembly: GCA_900060175.1. Classification (NCBI taxonomy): domain Eukaryota; kingdom Metazoa; phylum Arthropoda; class Insecta; order Hemiptera; family Pseudococcidae; genus Ferrisia; species Ferrisia virgata. The sequence continues at coordinate 11,173 of FIZR01000319.1, read as the reverse complement.
TACATCAAACATAATTCAACCGTTGACGGTCCAGATTTGCCAACATTTAATCATTTGGAGTTCGTGGTCAACAATATACCATAAAAAGCTGTACAAAATTCTTTATGTTGTCACTTTGCCAGTTCCAGCAGAAGTTCAAATTTTATCTGAAGTGACACGATTCTTTAAAAATTTCGTGATTACTTTTTAACATTACGAATTTTGAAAACTGCTTAGCATTGTTTTTACATAACATTCAACTTTTTTATCAAACATAATCTTTATCCTGATGATCCAGATGTTGACAGCCCAGAAAAGTTGACCATCAATGTTAAGGTCATCAAAATCTAAACCATCAAAATCTGAAAAATCAGACTTTTGATAGTCCAGCTTTTGATGGGCCAACAGTAAAATGTGCTATTAAACAACTTTCAATGTTAAAAAAAGTTGAGAAAATCTGAATCTAAAATTTTTGCTCATTTTTGGGTTCAAATAAAATTTGGAGACCTTCATATGACCGCAGATTCGAATCAATCCATGAATCCATCGAAATCAGTGAGTCCAATCCCATTGCAGAAATTATTACCTAATTCATTAGCTTGATTTTCTTTACCATATTGTCAAAGAAAATCAGTCTATCACGTATTATTGACCTATGCCAAATGTGAGAGTGAGGAAGTATGAAATGACATTTTTTTATAAAACTTAATTTTTTCGTCAAACATATTAGAAATATATGGTCAACAGTGGACTGTCAAGAGTCTCACCAATAAAAGTGGACCATCAACATTTACAGCATCAAGATTTGGACTGACAACTCTCAATGGTCTACATCCAACAATTGATGGTCAATTGAAGACCTGTCAAGAGTTGACTGTCAATAGTGGGCCATCAAGATCTGGACTGTCAACACTGAACCATCAACAGTTGATGGTCAATTGAAGCTCTGTCAAAAGTTTACTGTCAATAGTAGGTCATCAAGATCTGGACTGTCAACAGTTCACCATCAATATCAGGACTATCTACTTCTTAAAGGTCAAAACGAAATCAAAAATTTCCAAATTGTTTTTTAAATCAATCAATAGAGAAATAAAAGTGGTACAGAATGTCCAAAAATCAGTCTTCTACGTGAATAAGGAAATAAGAAATGGCACTTTTTTCTCCGTTTCGGCCTTGAAAAAAACTTCCCTCCAAATTGAAAGGTATCTGATCAAGATTTGACATGAAGACTTATTACAGGTCCTAGATACATCATTTGGGGGTTTGGACTTTTCAATCTGATTGAAAGAGTAGTTTTCGGGTCTTTTTCATTTTTCGAATTTGTTTCGAACATATTACTCCTGCAAGATGAGATACGAAGTTAAAATTTGACAAAAGCTTTCGTAAAGGTCCAAGGATGATTTAAAATTTTATGACTAAAATAAAGCTTTCGTCTGGTTTTGAAAACTGTGACAATGAAATGTATTCACAAAAAAACGATTTAATATAAAAGCCTTGACACCTTAAAGGGATCCAGCATTAGGGTGGACCTGTGTGACGAGCCATTCCACCTATACCAAGGCATGTGTGAATGTAGCCCACTAACAAAAATTTTCGCTGTAGCGTAATAGTCTGGTTTCTTCTTGGTAAAATGAAAACCCAGTTATAAAACATTGTTTATACTGAAATTACAATCACTAACTTCAGGCTACTTTTCCATCGAAGATATGTTAGACTAGTCTCAGACACTATACGACAATTTTGTCACTTTTCCTCCATTTAAACATATCTGTAAATAGTTGAAGAAGGAAAAAGCCAAGACTGGGAATCAAGAAAGAAACTGTGTTTCTTTCACACCGCTTGCTCTTCTCTTTCATACAATTTTCGATCGACAACGACAACGTAAAAGTACCGATATTTTTTTAATGCTATTTTCTTGTTATATGCACTTAAAAACACAGCTGGGGTTGATCTTTATTTTTGCTTATATTGCCACTTCTACTCCGCATACAATCTGCGTACAGTTGTTACTGTTGTTGTCATATCCAAGTATCATTTTTCCTTTTCGTAATATTTCTCACATTTCGATTTTGACATTCGTCCCACATTGGTCATTTGCTGTTGTATTGTACAAATAATAAGTACAATATTCGAATTCGGATAATAATACGTACGTATTTTCAACATATGCGAAAGTCGCGTATTTCTTTCATTTATTCGATCGCCACGTCCGATAGATAAACTAAGTGTATAATTAGAACCATATGGGACTATAGGTGATTCATTCTTCCCACCGTTTAGGATTCCCGCTAACCACAAAATTTCAAGAAAATGATATTTTTTACCCTTAATTTTTTGTTTTAACGTTGAAATGATACCTACAATAGAGAAATAATAAAGCCCAAACAAGTTGGCTATATTTTTTTATGCAAATGAAAGATAACACCTCAAAAAATTAGTAAATCATGAAAAAAAATGATAAGAATTCAAATTAAACAGCTGATTTCACTTTTTTTTTAAATTTTTTATAATCTTGAACAATATTACTGATAAGTGAAGATGAAATTTTGATTCTTTAATTTTGTTTGTTAAATAAATAAAATTTTCGCATAAATTCTTGACAAGTTGACATCCTTGATAATGACAATGAAAACTTTACAACTAGGTGTTGCTCATTCTCATTAGTGTAGACTCGTCTTTTTGATTTCAAAAAATTTTTTTAAAAATTTAAAAATCTGTAAGCACTACAACAAACTTTATTTTAAATTTAAATTTTCAATGATTTTAAAAATTGAAATTAAAAAACAAGATAAAAAACTGATGAACAAACAACAGAATGTGAGCAAATATGTGTTGAATTAACGACTTAACACAGCTCAAAAAATCATGCGAAATGATAATGAACAAGCAACTGAACGCAAATAAATATGTGTTGAATTAACGAATTAACTCAGCTCAAAAAAATCACCAGAGTTACAAATTAAAAAGCTAAAACATTTTAGGAAACAGTTACAAATGAAAATCAACATGTTACAGAAAACAAAAAACTAAAACCTAAAAAATAAGTTATAAAGAAAAATCAACGTGTATCACATCTTCCTGTTCTGCATCATCATTACTACTACAATTAGCTTTGCGATCATATTTCAATTCTTTTTGAACTTCAATTAAAACTTTCCATACTAGTTGAGTTTTTCAAAATATCCTATTCAATTAAATTTATTTCGTCCCTTTGTTTCTTTTGTTTGATTCAATGCATTTTTTTTTAGCAACAACAGTTCCATTTTCTGAAGTATCTCCACATTTTGTGGAAGTCATTTGAAGATTGTTTTATTCTATAGATTGCCATACAGTTCATACAATGTTTCAGCAACAAAACATTTTTCATCCGTTCTCATAACATTAAAATGAGCTGGTAGCACATCCCACTGCTGAAAAATTTGGGTATCACATTTTAAATTTTCCCTGCTGTAAAGTGCTTTGCATAACTCTTTGTATTTTATTTGTCGGTTGAAAGATTGTGAAAACCACGTATATGTCTGTTCTACCATGCATGTATTCTAACATTCTCTGCAAAGTTTCATCAAGTTGCACACTATGGCACATGCATCTAACCAAAACTAAATTAGGCGACTCTTTCTTCAAAATTGCATGGATTCCATTATACTGACCAGTCATCACATTTGCATTGTCGCATCCAATAACAACGAGGCTTTCAATAGGAAGTATAAAGTTAACTGCTCTTACAATTGCATCACCATCACTGATTGGGTGTAGAGAAAAGAATGTATAAATGAGAGCTTTGGAAAAGTTGCTGTAATATATTATACTCAAACCAATATACTTTTCCATTGCAATATTCATCAATAAGCAGGCTATATTTTCTAAGACTTAATAAGATGTCATTCTGTAATTCTCCTGTGAAGTGAGGTGACAACACGTTTTGAATAATTTTTGTGCACTTTGTTCTGGCACAACTGAAATCATTATCTCAATGTTTTGTAATCAAATCGAGATGATCGGAGCTTAATATAGAACAACGTTCTGTAATAAACAGGCAGTGCTCAGCTTCTCTTTTTACACATTCAATATAGACTTCCTTCAGGCTGCTAGCAAATGGTTTAGTGGAATTGACAATGTTGCAAGCAGATATGCGCTTTTTGGTTTCGATATGATCAGTCAAATCGCTCAACTTTGGATTTTGCTGTAGAAATGCCATCCTTAACACATTCCTCTAACCAGATTTTTAATTGCAGATGGGTTAACCACAATGAGCGAAACTTCTGTTTATAATTTGTTTTTCCCATTTTTCTCCCATAAATATCATTCACTTTCACTTTATTGCTTTGAACTTCAAAGTTTGAACTTGCTACTTCACTAGACACTAGACTATATTATACTCTGCACCAGTCCATATAAACTAAAAAATTGTAAAATTTTATATATTTACTAGATAGCAGAACTAACCCATTTATGATCAGTTGATGCAAAAATTTCCAAAAAAAAAAAAGTTGTATAATTATTTTAAAAATTGAATTTTATGTATTTCAGCTGTTTTATAACAAAACTGCTAAATTTCCGCAAAAATTTTGGTTTAAAACCACTAGGAATCCTGCCAGCTGCTAGATTGTTTTTTTTTTAGCAGGTTTCTCTTTTGGAAAACCGCTAGAATTAGCGGGAAAACTGCTAATGTGGCAACACTGGGATAGGATAGGTGAACAATTAAGCACGAAGCACACAAACACAATACACAACTGATCTTCTGAATAACAAGAAAACAGTTATAATCTCACAAACAGCTACATAGTCGAGCTTTTCATAAGCCCACAGATGTGACGTTAATAAACAGCAATTACGATAAAACTATCAAATTAAGCATAAGAAAAATATATCCAAGTTGCTAGAGAAAATGGTGGGCGTACGCATTTTGGTACATGAAAAATACACCAGTTACGAATACCGCATAAGATATAAATTCAAAAACAAGAATTTACGATTGTGCAGCTGGCTGGATAAAGGTGAGTAAGTAGAAGTACAAACTCTCTAGTCTCTACTCTTCCATTTAGAATTTTCTCTAGAGTTTATTTCGGCGCAAATACCAGTACTAATTTTTCCGACACAATCGTAACGATACGACAGACGAGATTTTGTGAATAAAACAGCTCAGGAGAAGTCTCGTTATACTTTCGCTGTTCGCCAAATTTTTCCCCTTACCGCATCGTTATATTTATTCAGTTACGCCTAAAATCCTCGTATCATTTTCGCAATTCCTTTATATTCTTGTAGAGAAAATTTCTGCTTGGCTTATAGACGAAGGCGTAATCTCTTCCTTTATTTTTCTTATCGAAGCGAAATTAACCGTCTTTCGTTCTCATCCTGCTCATCCATGCCTCATACAATCATCATCGGTTGCCTAATAGCGTATGCCGAATTCGGCACAGCAGTATTATTTTTCCTTTTTAGTTTTCCTTTTCCTTTCTCAGACTTGGAACTATAAGCACCAAAGTAGATATATATCTTTAAACAATGCAAATTCACTCGTGGTACAATTGGATTTCAAGCCGTGTCATGGCGGAGTGAAAAAAAGAAAACGAAAAAGAAATAAGGCTTATTTTTTTGCGAAATTAAATTACTCTTTAAGCTTGTTTTGCAGTCTGCTGATATGACGACAATGAAACGATAAAGCTACAGAATGAGAAATATTTCATATAACATGAGATATGAAAAATTAACATTGAGTTATCAAAAGTGGCTTGTCCCATAAACAAGTAAATTATTCTAATTCATTTTTTAAAATTAAAATTTTCAATTAGGAAGATACAATTTATTCGCAAGAATTTGAAATAAGCTAAAATGATTTTGAAAAAAATTGAAAAACTGGAAATATGGCCCTTCAATGCTTAATAAAGTCTATCTTCGGACCAAATGTCAGTAAATTTCTTCGGAAAGAATTTAATTGTAAGATTAGAATTCTATGCAACGAAAACTAACCTTCATACGTTTATTTCAAAAGTCAGACTGAAAAAAGATTCAACATTTTAATACGCTACACTATGCGACTGAAAAATGACATTATAGAGGGTTAATATTGGTCCTAAATCTAGGACTATATAAATAAAAACACCTTCACAGCACATATTACGTGTATTGATTTGAACACGACATATTGAACACCAAATAGCACATTTAAAGGAACAGGCATTTTGATCTTTAAACTGATACGTTGTCCGCAGAGAGACCAAACTAGAAATGAAATGCTCGGGCACTGCGTTACCTGTTGATGAAGCGACAAGATTCAATACTGTAGTGTTACCACCTTGGCACTAAGGAACATCTCTTCCCATCACAACGCCAAAAGATTTTTCATTGATTAAGATACAATTTCATTTCTATGTTTTCAGATTTTCAATTCTCTGCAGTTCACAAAATAAACAATTTTTAGTAACTGAGTATCAAAAATTTATCGTGCAATATAGAAATCTTCAGGGTTTGAAAATTATGATACAATATTATTGGGGTACCCAAAAAAATTTTTAAACGTAAGGATCACCCCACTCCCTCCAACATTACAAAGAAAAAATGCATGTGCATTTATGCTAGAAAATTGAAACTTTCCTTAATGTGTGGGGGCATGAGGGGGCTATATATCAGAGTTTCTTTAAAATTTTTTAGTGAATATGTGGGGAGAAATAAATAAAAGAAATTTTGAAGCCTCTATTGCGCATTGACATTGGATATGTCGTAGGGCTAGGGACTATTTTCCTGAAAACGTGACGTTTTTGATTTTACATTGTTATATGGGTTTTTAATGCCAAGAACATGTTAATTAAAAATTTTGAGTTGGGCCTAGAAATGCCTCACCGGTCGTCGTATGGAACACTAGCTCAGTATTTTCCGGATTCCGTTGATTATGTAAAAGAATCAAACAACAACAAGACCACCTCAGGGGTCAAACTGAAGACGAACTTTAATATATATATAAAAATTTACATTGACTAAAAATAAGGTAGAAAAAAAACTAAAAGAAAAACCAACTATACAATAAAAATGGTATCTCACGAAACGAATAGCTATATGGAAAGTATAACGAATGAAATAAATGCAATTACGAGTTGCCAAACTCGTATGTGGATCCCCTCCACCAGATATTGCGATAAGGCAATATCTGCCTTAACCGTATTACAACATTTTTGATTTGAAGTTTTCGATCAAAAACTTGAAAAATTGAATAATGAAAAAAATCAATGAACCAAAAAAACATTATTAGACATGCTTTTGTCCTAATCAGTCGTACAGGTAAAAAGGTGCAACAAGGATGAAAAGTTGTCAGTCACCACCAAAAGACACATCTAAGACTTACGCTGAATCCAGCCTCTAAATTTCAACTTGCTATCTCAATTTGGAGGGGAGATTACATTTAGAGCCCGTACTAAACCTACATACCAAATTTCAACTTTCTAGCTCCATTTGAGGGGAGTTATGCAAGGAAAAAACAAAAAATAAAAAAAAACGATCAAAAAACCACATTTTTAGGGCTGTCAAGGGGTGCAATGAAGCTGAAGTGTCAAGACTGCCAAACAAAACATCTCGGTCTCGTACTAAAAGAACACACCAAATTTCAACTTCCCGGTTCAATTTGGAGTGGTGATAAGGAGGAACAGCTCCTTTTCAAGGCCAAAGGGGAGAAAAACTCTCATATCTCCCGTCCTAATTGACCTAGGAGACTGATTTTTGAATATGTTATACAACTTTGCATTATCCATCGATTGACTTGAAAAAGAACAATTTTCGTGATTTTAGCTCATCAGCGCCCCCTCCCTCAAATTTAGGCACAATTGAATTTTGACCCAACGTCATCCTCACCCCAGAATATCAAATAATATGATAATCGAAGCCTATTCCTCAAATTTGATGAATTTTGGTCGTTATTGAGCTGAGCAAAAAATTTTAGTTTCAAGGAAAAAATAAATATAAATATCTGGCATGGCCAACAATGGCCCAGATGGTCTTCTAAGACTCGAAACGGACTTTGTTGATACTACAGCTCCCATTTGCTGTAGGTCATTAGACAGTAACACTGTGGGTTTCATTAACAATATGACATTGAGAAACAAAAAAAATTAAAAAATAGAAAAAATTAAATGGTTTTTAAAAATTTTTAAAATAGAATAGTGAAAAGAAATTGGTGAGTTTGACATGGATATGTCTTAGCACTGGGGGTCATTTTCTGAAAACGTGACGTTTTTGATTTTTGATTTGTAGGTTTTGATCAAAAACTCATGATGATAAATGATTATATAATTTTTATATTTCTAGCAAATAATAAAATCAATTGTCAAAGTGAAGATAAGGATGAACCTTTTTTGACTTGAAACTTTTGATTAAAAACTAGCAATGAAAGATGATTATGAAGGATTTTTGCATGTCAAAATTTTGACAGAATAGGTTACAAATCCATGATCTGGAAATTCTCCCTAAAAGGGAAAAAGGCCTAAATTTTTTTCTAATGTGTCTTAGTGGATACTTACTCTCACAATATTTATTTTTGCATTTTGAAAGGTGAGTAATGTCAAAAATTACAAAAATTGCTGAAAAATAAGGATGCGTTGAAATTTTTTTCATTAAAGCTGACTTCAGATTGAAGAAACCACCATAAATGAAAAGAGCACATCACAAAACTCCCAGTATCCCAATCTTTAATTACGCGCATTTATTCGTAGATGTTTTGTAAATTTTTAAAAATATCAAAAACTGAAATAACACGTATGAGGAAGATGCTCATAGCGTCATAGTTATGCTAGAAACTATTAGAATGAAAAAAAAAAAACTAAAACAGTTAATTCACTTTGTATATACGAATAGCATAGTAACCTTTTTAGATTTTTCCCTTCGTAACAATCGCAAACGAACAAAACAATGATGAAGCCAACATCAATATTTTGCCAATTTATACCATATTTCGTTTTACTCTGGCGGCAATCTTGTTTTCAAAGCTTGTACGTTGTGCTCGTCTTCTCTCTCCGTCTACATCGCATCGTAGTACAGCAAGTACCTACAATTCCACATCTTAGATTTTAAGATACCCCAATAAACACGCTTTTCTCTCATCTCTTCACTTCTGCATCCGTCGAGGCCTGCACCCTCGTCAAAAATTCAATTTACTTTCGCGAGTTTCCCATAAATACGAAATTACATTATTAGCTCGTCTCGAGTTCGTTCAACTTGTTAATTAAAACAGAACGAAGAAAAAAATCCCCACCACACCAGCGCAGCGGAGAAAAAATATATATACGAGACGTAAAAGCGCATCGGAAAATGGAATCCTTCTCCATTACTGTCCCACTTATTTCACTTTGTATAAATCTTGAAGGAGAAAAAAAAAACACCACTCTTTGGCGAACTTCCTCACAAATCTCAAGAGAGTGATTTCGATAAATATGCAAAACGCGTGCAAAAGCTCTGGCACATGTATTATTTGCACGAGTATATTTCCTTTGCAAAGATTCGAAAAAAAGAAAAAAATTAAGCCCTGGGCGTTTTAAAGAACATTACGAAAATTACGCAATACGCGTACAACGTTTTCCCAAAATATCTTTCTCTTATTTATTTTAATCAATTTCAAAAAGTGGCGAAAAATTGCGTTTAAATTTATTTACACCCTCATTTCGATGGGGAAATAAGTTTTTTTTTTTTAATATATAGTGTGTCCGTGCAAGTGATATGCCAAATTTGAAATTCGAATCTTAACGAATTTTTACGCAGGAAAATGGGTGGGGAGAAGGAGGGTGCAAAATTGAGTAAATTTTGTTCTGTTTATTTTTTGTATAATTGAAGAATTGAAGGGGCACCAGGTGCATTTTTATTCAAAATAATTTCGCAAAAAAATTTAACTACAGAAATGAATAGAACATGAAAAGTAGAATAAAATTTGTTTTATACATTTATTGACTAACGTAGGATGTTTAATAGCGCATTCTGGAAAAATCGTCAACAATCGACCGTCAACAGTTGATCGTCATCATTGAACTGACACCAGTGGACAGATTTCTATGGTCTGAAATCGCTTCAGTGAACTTATTTTATGAAGGATTGATTTTATGATTTTAAGTTCAAATGTTGAGGAACAGTAAAGATGTTATTAGTTGACTGTCAACAGTGTGATGTCATCATTGGACTTATTTTATGAAGGATATATTTTATGATTATAAGTTGAAATGTTGAGGAAAATGAGAGATGCTTGAAGTTAAGGCGTCAAAACAGTGGATTTTGACCTTAAATCGATTTTATGATTCTGAGTTCAAATGTCGTCATCCGTTCACTCGCCAACAGTTGACTTTGGACTCTGGATTAATTTTAAGGTAACAAGTTGAAATGTTGAGGAAAATTAAAGAAAGTTGACCCGTCAACAGTTGACCTTGACCTCGAATGGATTTTATGATTTTGAGTTAAAATGCTGTCATCAATTGCCCCATCAACATTTGACCTGGACCCAAGTTGATTTTATGATATTAAGTTGGAATGTTGAGGAAAATTAAAGCTGTTTTAAGTTGACCCATAAACAGTTGATGTTTTTGAGAAACAGTGAATATAAGATTTGAATTTATACCGACAATGTAAAAAGTATTAAAATTTACGTTCTAGTTAAAACTAAGTATTACATCAAAAATCAAATTTCACAAAAGTTTTTAATAACTTTTTCAATTTTTATCTAAGGCAAAAATGAATAGAACAAATTTTGTTCCAACTTCATTGTTCCATTCATTTCTGTTATTAATTTTTTTAATGAAATTTTTCTGATTCAACGCGCACCAATAACCCTTTGAATTTTTCAACCATGTAAAAAAAAACATAACAAAATTTCTTCTATTTTCCACCCCACTACCTACACTTAAAATTTCAAACTTGAAAATTCATTTTGATTTCAATTTTTTTCAAACAATATTTGTCCTTTTAATTTTCTAAATAGGTAGCTTATCTATGTAAAATGTTGCATATTTATGGTTCTTACCCAGTCTATGTACCAACTTTTAGTCTCTTAGCTTCATTTGGAAGGGAGGTAGGGGAGGAGCAGCTCTTTTTTGAGGTCAAAAATTAGAAAAAATCCCAAATCTCCTCTCCTACTTGACCTAGAGGGTGATTTTTGGATATGTTATACAACCTTTGATTTTCCATCGATAGGTACAAAAAAGGGGCTGTTTATGCGTTTTTGGCTCCT
>FIZR01000315.1:0-18403 GCA_900060175.1 Ferrisia virgata | reverse complement strand
AAGAAAGAAAAAAAAAAAAAAAAAAAAAAAAAAAATGCTTACAAACTAGCGAAACCATCACTTTTTACTCGACACATTTTGTAATCGAGGAGGGTACAATTCACTACGCAAAAAAAAATGTGAGAATTTTTACGATACAAAAGGTAAGCAAAGTATATACATAGATATCATTTTCGTAGCTTTTATAGTCTCCATTCAACACTATCGTCCTTTCGTAATAACGAAAAACAACACACTACAGTATCCTTTGCTTCAAACAACGTACTGTTGTATGGAATACTTCCTCGACCTTCAACTTTGAACTGTAAGTACATTGATATAATAAACCGATGCAATGGTTGAATTTAAAATAAAAACTTCATTCAACTTTCCACATTTGGTATGGTTTGAATGATATTATGGTAAAAATGAGAGTACTTTTAATATAAATATTATTACAGGTGTATTTATGATTCGAAACGACGACCATTTTTTTTTTTTTTTTCAGTGCATAAACATGTTTAAATATATAATAGAGTGCTTACGCTCCACATACTAATATTTCAAGAACGATAAAAATTCAGTTGACAGGTAGGTTAGAATAGGAACACAGTACGGTTCGAAGACTTATCTAGTAATAAAGTGGGAAGACTTAAATTCTGTCGTGTTTACTGTTTCAGTTTTATACTTATGTAGATACATATATATCTGTTCGTTTAATCGGTTACGTAATATTCTCGTTTCGTATACGTTCGTACCTATTTAAGACCTTTTTTCCATAGCTTTTACGAATCTGTCTGTATACCGTGTATATGTTCGAACAGGTACGAAGATTACTTCTCTGTGTTCAAGGTTGTCAAGTATGGAATATTATTAAAAATACGGAGGATAGGGTAAACATACGCAGATTTGATAGTATACGTGTAAAACCTTAAGACTATGGTATATTATTCTCATCTTATACTGCGATTAGTGTTTGTTAGATGACCATTTCGTATCGACGTATTGTACAGTACTATATACTATGTATATTTACTTATAGTTGGAATATAAATTTTCGTAAATAAACGTGTGCTACGCTATTATTGTCGCGAATTTGTTTGTTTTTATACGTGCTGTGTGATTTACTCTTATACTATACCTAGTACCAAGCTAATCAACATTATGGATATTCATCAGGTTGGTTAATTTTTTCATTACGATTTCAGCACGTAGTAATTTATTGTATTATAAGGTTTAATGCACTCTCTGTGCTGCTTCTTTATCATCCTAACAACTATAGGTAGTAATATGTACTCCTACTAAATACGTATAATTTCACGACGGATGAACATATTGATGCGGCTGGTGAACAAAACGTAGTGTAACGAGAAATTAAATTAAAAAAAAAAAAAAAAATACAAATAAAAATCTGTTAAATGACGACGTTATGGTTATCTTTACGAGCATCGGTATTGCCATTTAATTTGCTAATTTTTTAGCTACAAATATAAACACACGTACGTTCTGAAAATCCATTATTATGGTGATAACGTTGTTATATGTTATTACAGAGTATGAGTATGGTAACGAGAATGTATAATGAAACCTGCATTTATAAGAGTTATTCGTGAATTTAAATTAAGAAAATTTAGATGTACAAAAAGCTAATGTTCAAGGTGAATTATTATGTAGGTATCTACGTGTCAGGTTTTCACGATTTAATACACAATTACATTACGTACAAATACATCCAGAATACTAAAATTACCTTTAAGTAGACTATAAGGATATCGATTATGTAATGATTTTTAAGCTTATAGCTTTGTACTATATTTCTATTATTTTATCGATCGAAGATTTCGAAATAGGTGTCTTGTTTCGTTAGAGAAAGAAAATAAAAAAAATTCAAGCACGTAACTTCTATCTCATGTACTTATAATAATAGTCTTATTTATGAAAAATTAATTTAATCGAATAATATACCTACGCTATAATAAATTGAAATTATTATTATGGTCAAATTTACAGACGATTAAATGTTTCGATTTGGACCTATATTGAGGTGAACAAATGATGGTGTTATGAACGGTACTCAGAAACGTCACGAAATTGCGTTTTGGCCCAAGGTAGGAGACCAAAACGAAAAAAAGCTAATACGAAAAGATTCCGATAAGATATTCAATGCCCATCGTGGATCCGAAGAATATCTCAGCGATAGTAAAGATATCCCGAATACAAATTTAAATAGTAAGTTTGTTTGTTTGTTTTTCTCTTTCTTTCTTTCTTTAGATTTTAGAAAGTTTAGCAAGTGATACGCGCGAACTTTATGTTACTTATATACGAATACGTTTTTTTTACTTACATATAATTTAAAGGTTAATTAAACTAGTATTTTAGAGGACGTATTTCCATCAAACCTGTACACTTGTTCTGGTTTGTTTCGGGCAAACGCCAGTTAATCAGTTGTGTGGGCACGGTTCGTATAGCATAGGTACTAGGTAGGTCTTTAAGTACCTAACCTATCAACCTTACAATGTGTGATCGTAATTACTTCTTTTAATAAGTACATTCTTAAGAAAAAAATCGATCAAGTACGAGATGTCGAAAGTTGATGCAATTTTAGCGAAGAGAAAAAAAATGTGTGTTTTTTCTTCTTCTTAACGAGTACCCCCAACTAGATAAGGAATATTACACGTTTTAACGCGATATAGTTTCGCTCATCTGTAAAGTTATCATCATTAGAGTAGCTGCTTTAATCATTAGTTATTGTCCATTGAAATAAATAAAGATTGAGATTTCAACTAGGCATCGTATATATATATGTATGATATATGTATAGGTTTGACTGATAATCAATTCAATGTTTCATTATAACTGATATCAATTTCATCAGGCGCAGGCAATCAGAATTGTACCATATTTGTATCTAATTCATGACGTTTGGGTAATTGTTTCATTTCAAGAACATCTCATTTTATTTATGAGTACTAAAAACAATAGGTTTAAACAACGAGGAATATTCCATGTTCAGTAGGGTATATTTACATGGGTGTTTGATGTTCTTTGTAACGAGTAAACACTTCTTCAATGATTTAGATGTCTAAGAAAAAATTAGATAATTTTTTTCGTTTGAAAAATTATTACATTATATACCCATTAAGGTTGGGTAAATAATTAGCCTGATTTTCTATGTCATATTGTCAATAAAAATCAGGCTATTACATTTCGACCATGTCAAATATTTAATTTAATTTAATTATTTATTTATTTTACCGTACATTAAAATCATTTACTTTGCTCGATACTGATCAAAATCGCTCCAATTCGGTTAATCGGCTCAGTATCGCGATAAATTAGATATATATGAGTGGGAATGACCTTGGGTCAAAATTCAGTTTTACCCCATTTTGGGGGAGGGGGTGCAAAGGAGCCGGAAACACAAAATTTTTCCTTATTGATCCAATCAACAGAAAATACAAAGTTGTATAACATATCCAAAAATCAACCTCCAAGGTCAATTAGGAGGAGAGATATGAGGGTTTTCTCACTTTTTGACCCTGAAAATGGGCTGCTCCTCTCATATCGGCTCACCAAATTGAACTAGGACGTTAAAATTAAGTATGTGGAGTCAGTAACGACACTAGATTTGCTTTTTTGGGGTCTCAACTCCTTGGCCGCAAATTTGTGATTTTTTGGTTAATTTTTGGTTATTTTTTGAGTTTGTCCCGCACATAACTCTTCTCCAAATTGTGCTAGGAACATGAAATTCGGTATGTACATTCAGTAGGGATCATAGTTGTGTCTTTCTAGGGGCGGGATCTCGACTTTTGAGACCCTCATTGAGCTTCCTCATAGTCCTGAATTTGTGGTTTTTTGATCGTTTTTTCTAATTTCTAATGTTTGTTCCTCGCATAACTCCCCTCCAAAATTGGGCTAGAAAGTTGAAATTAAATAAATACAATCAGTAAGGACACTGGATGCGTTTTTTGAAGGGTTTGACTTTTTAGCCCTATTGCACCCGCTTACAGCATCAAATATGTGGTTTTTTGGTTGGTTTGTCTTATTTTTTGAGTTTATTCCTCGCATGACTCTCCTCCAAATAGAGCTACGAAGCTGATATTTGATATGTACATTAAGTAGGGACCCTAGATGTGCTTTTTGGGGCTCTCGAATTTTATCACTTTTTGACCCATTATCATCAGCACAAGGAGTTCTGAAAGTGGAAAATTCTATTTTATTCTATTTCATTGGGGGAATTCAACAATTTTTTACGGAGTTTGTATTCATCCTACATAAAAAATTACTTCTTACAAAGTTTACGCTTATTTTATGAGGATTCCAAAAATACATAATTTTTTTTATTGTAACCCATACGGATTTAGAAATTGAGGATTGAACCTGAAAAAATGTGAAATAGCTCTTGTAATAAGACACGAAAAAGTTTATGCTAAATACATATTATGTAAATTGGGCAACTAATAACAGAATTATGAAATCTAGTATGATTATAGAGAAGAACATTGAAAAATTTTTCAGATTGATAACCATTCGGTATTGGTCAAAGAAGTTTGGCATGAGAAATTTCTGAGGGATTAGCCTGGTTCTATTTTAATGGCAGAACCAAAATTCCAAAAACTCAATGAAATTGCGAAATTTTAAAATTGTGTAGTACTAGAAGGGTCATTTTTGACTTTTTTTCGAAAATCGAAACGTAATAGAGATAATATTTGAGGAGCAGGGGCAAATGAACGTGGAAAAAATTTCAGCCTCCTAGCCCTTGTAGTGATTTTAATCCGGCTCTATAACGGTTCAAAATTTGAAAAAAGTTCAAAAAATTCAAAAAAATTTTCGAAAAAATTTTTATTAGAAATAATTTTGATTAGTTTTACCCAAAAAGATCCTTTGAGACGAATTATTAAAAAATCGAAAAAAAATGTAGAAAACTGGGGATTTATAAAATGGGAAGGCTATCAATATAATAACCCAATTAGCCCATTTGAGGTAATTTCCAACTTCCGAATTGTGTGCACTTTTTGACCAGATTTCGAAATTAATGATGCATTAGTATTCAGTGAAGCCGAATCATAGGAAATACTCTTCAGAAAAAGCAAATTGCATTTACGTGAATTTCCAAGAGCTGTAATCCACTAAAACTTTCTCGCTCCCATATTACTATTTTTTTTTAATTTTGTAGTTTTTTTTAATTTTAATTTTTAATTTTTTATAATTCTTCATTTCTTTTATTTTTTATTTATTTTTATTTTTTTATCTTTTTATTTTTAAATTTTTTGATTTGTTTATGATTTTTATTTCATTTTTTAATTTTTTCAAATAGACATATCCATGTCAACATTTTAACATAAAGTGTAAAAATCATTCATAATTTGCGAGTTTTTGGTCAAAAACTTGAAATCAAGAATCAAAATTTTACATCAAAAACGTCACGATTTCAAAAAATGACCCCCAGCCCTAACACATATCCACGCCAAAAAGTTGAAAAATGAGCCCTCCTACCTCATCTCCATCAAAAGTTATAAGCCTAAATATGAAGTGATACAGGGTTGCAATATTTATACATTTGAGAACCCCTGAAATAAGTTAGCAAGCCGATCTCAAAGATATGATGGCTGTTTCGAGGTCGGGTAGAGGTCCACTTTAGATAAGATATCCTAAAAATTTTATAGCAGCCCAGGCTTCATACTTGGGAATTTTTGAAACGATACAGGATTTCATGCCCGTACTAATATGCTAAGTTATTTACATAGGTACATATTTTTTACAACAACCGGTTTTGAAATAATGATAAAACAAAATGAGGGGATTATTAAAAAATAACATAAATTTCCTTTTTCTTGCCCTCGTTTTTGAACGAAAATAAAGATAAATATACAACGAGACGCCAAATTTAGTTTTGAAAAAATATACTACGTATCTAATTTCAATCGCTTATCAGCAAAAAAATTTATCGTTTCTTTGTACAAAGTAGATAACTCACGTATTAATACAGCAGTGAAATCTTTATTAATTAAAAATATCGAAATTGAACCGATACTAAGTATACGTTAGCAGATAAGTACATGTTTTATATAATCTCAGAATCTGAAACTTGAATTTAATACGCAGTTTGATACATACTTTCGGAAATTAACGTTTGTTCGTGTTGTGAACGCATAAAATCTACTCATCCTGACCAAGGTGTCATTTTGCTGGGGTTTCGGAATTTCACTCTCCTCGATTCTCTTCTTTATTTGGGATATTTTGGATGCTTTCTAAATTCAAAATGGTAATTTTTTGTAATACTATTTATAAGTACGTTTCAATTGTTAGGTTTTTTTTTTTAAATTCGAAGAGGTCATCCGGTAGATGTGCTTAAAATTATTTATACGAGATGTATAAGTTTCCTTTTTTCTTTTCAAAAATAGATAGGATAGATTTATATTACGTATAAATACGAGTATACTCCTAAATTTTATAAGATAAGTTTCTCTTCTCGTAATGACAAGATATACGTGAAAATTGTTATCTTTGGTACAAAAAAAAAAGTTTCTACATTTAGATAACTTTCTTCGCGAGAATAATGTGTACTTATTAAAAATTTAATCATTTTTTCAAGAAATACGCTTATCGATTCGTCTAATCTTAAACGAGGATTTTCAGGAATTGAGAAATTTAATCTGCCCTGATCTCGGATAAAAGAAAAATCTCCTCACAATTACAAGCAATCGACTCTAAATGATTATTCGTACTCAGTCGTTTAGGTAGTGAACATTTGAAGTAATACTTATCTCGAACAATCTTGGCAATTTTATACCCAACCAAACAAAAAAATATTGTACTCATTATCATGGGCTTCGAATGTATTAACATCAAAAGATGTCTAAGTGCACTTTGGATAATTTACTCGTTTTTAAATTTAATGCAATGGATTTGATACTAAATACTCGCACATGTACAGAATCATCGGCTGTGTTTGGTAATTTGGTTTATTTCTCAATTTTTTAGGATTATATAATATGCCAGAAAAATTATTCAAAGTCATCATCGTCGGAGATCCAACAGTTGGTAAAACTGCTTTCGTACAAAGATACGTATCGAATATTTTTAAAAAAGAATTCAAAGGCACCGTCGGTGTTGATTTTTCACTAAAAATCCTACCATTTTCCGATACACAAACCGTCAAACTTCAACTATGGGATATTGCAGGTAAACGGATCAGATTTCTTTTTAAGTTCATTTTAGATGCTTGAATTTTCTCTTGAGAAAAAAAATAGAATTTTATTTTATTAATTTTAATCTCAAAAATGCAGAATTTATTATAAAGTTGGTTATAACTTTTTAAAATTTAATTTCTAAAATAGCGTTGCCAAATTTCAATTTGTTTTTTTTTACAATGGCAAAAAGGCGAATATTTTCTTTAACGATAAATTTTCTATCATTTTTATAATCAGTTTTAATAAGCTTTTTATCGTAGTGAAATTAGTTTTTTCATCGCGACCAGTCGAACATATGAGATCTGTGTATGATGTAACGAAAAGACTTCGGTGTTTAATTTTAAACTTATAATCTTTGTCAAAGGTCAAGAAAGATTCACTTGGATGACAAGAGTATATTATAAGGATGCTCACAGTTGTATAATTATGTTCGATCTTTCCAACAAAACCTCGTTTCTCAATACGCTTAAATGGAAACTAGACGTCGATACCAAATGTAGCTTACCCGATGGATCTCCTATACCTTGCATGCTTCTTGGAAACAAAGTACGAAATTAATTATTTGTAATAATTAAGCAATCTAACCTCTTTCAAGTTAATTACAATACTTAATAAATGTTCAATTAGCAGTTTCTTTTAATCTCCTTCCGCTTAACTCATATTAAGTTATATGATAGATGTTATATTTTTAATGTATTCTATTTTTAATTTACAATTTCAATAAATTGCAATAATAACGGTGATGGTACTATCTGTATTTTTGGTAACTTCATTTTAACCACTTAATCAAATCAGTGTTGTGTGAACGTATAAAAATAATTATTTTTTAATGAAAAGTACTAACTTTATTCGTGTTGATTACATTTTACCCCCCTTGAAAAAATGTTATAATCCTTGTAATTTGATGGAACTGCAAGAGAGGGGGGGTCCAGATGAAGGAAGAAAAATCACAATACATTACCAAACTATGAACTATAAACATAAATAATAAATTGCATTGATATAATCAGGATGCGTGGTATGGAATACAAGAGATCTAGAGCACGCCACCCCTCGTACGAGGACAGAAAAACTGATAATTGTTAGTGTTTTTAGAGCCCAAGTCTTTAAAAACCTCCATTTTTTCAAATAACTTCAAGAAATGCTTCGTCCTCTCTTTGCTCCGGAATGATTGATAGAATGAGCCGAATTATAGTTTGCGAAATTACCTCAAAAAGATGTAGTGAAAATTTCAGCTTCCTAACTGAATTTTTTAAAATTACAAAACTCACTTAAATTTCAAAAATTTTCAAAAAATTAAATAAAATTTTTTTTTTTGAAATTGTTTTCTAAAAATGGAATGAAATTTTGACTATTTTCCTTTTTTTTTTAGGGTTTTTAAAAAATGTCACTTTTGCGTTTTTTTACAATTTTCTAAAAAAACTACGAAGGAAATTTTTTAAAAAGAAATTCCCCCTGAAATGGATTTACGACATCAATTTTTAGATAATTTAGCGCAATAGACAATTTTTCAGGGGTGCTTAAAGAAAGGTTTTGTCATGTTTTTTCAAGAATTTTTTCATATCATTAGAGATTTTTTTTCAGCAAAATTTCGATGAAATAGACCGAGTTACCCAACCTTCGTCTGTTTAAAATCAATTTTCTTTCCATTTTCTCTTTTGTAGGAGTTTCCAACTGGTGGCATTCCAGCTTGGAAAAGTACAGTATAAATGGTCCAAAAAAAAATTAAATAAAAATTAACTTTGGGAATCCAAAATAGATGGAATATGTCCCTTCAGATGAAATTTTTTTCAAAAAATCATTTTCTCAATTTAAACAAATTTATTTTAAAAATACGTAAAAAAGACTTCTTTTGAATGACCCTGAGAAATCGTTTGTGGGGGATACAAATCCATTTCAGAGGGGAGAGGAGGGGTTCAAAAAAAATTTCCCCCGATGGTTTTTCAGAAAATTGTGGAAAAACACAGAAATCTACATTTTTTGAATCCCCCTCCCCAAGAAGAAAATGACAAAAATTTCCCAACAGTGATCATTTTGAGTTCAAATCTGTAAAAATCTTCTAAGAAATGTTTTATTCGATTTTTTGAAAAATTTTTGAATTTTAAGTGAGGTTGACAACTTTAAAAAATTGAGTTAAAAGGCTGAAAATTGTACCATGTTTTTTTCAAGGTTATTTCGCAACTATTGTGACAGTTTTTTGTTTTAATATGAGAGGTGGAGTGTAGTAAAAGAAATCTTGAAATCACGTGAAATGAACGTAGTAAAAATTTAGTCTCCAACTTTAACTTTAAGCTCCTCCGCCTCCCCTCCCCCCATTACTTTAAAAACTTCAAAATTCACATAAAATCAGTCCCACTAGGCCACCTGAGACCAAAACATTTTTTCGTGATTAAATTTTTATTTTTTTGGAAAAATTAATTTTTTTATTTTTAAATACAATTTTGGAGCTACTGAAAAGCACAAGAAATTGTGAAAACTTTTTTTTTGGTTTCATTTGGTGTACTATGGCAACTTGATATCAAAAAAATCAAAAGTAGAATTTTTTTGATCTTTATGACTGCAAAGTTTGAAATTTTACACCAAAGGGGAGAAGGGAGAGAGGTCAAGGATCAAGTTTGAGACTCCAAATTTTTTTGAACGTTCATTTGACGTCATATAAAAACTGATTTTCACTACCCCTCTCTAACTTTCGAAAAAAAACTGAAATTGAAACGCCCCCCAAGTGCTTATTATTCATTTTTCATTTATTTTTGAGAATTGGTGTCCTAGAAAAATTAACCTATTTATCTTGTAAATATTTCGTAAAAAAAATTTTATGAACAACTGAAACATTCGAAGATAATTTAAAGTCCTTACTTGTGAAGAGAAATGTTACAAATTTTGAATCGTAAAATCTAATCGCCCTTGATTCCAGTTTCTATCAGAATTTATACACATGTAGACTTACATTGTTCCACTTTGAAATAATTTTTTGTTGAGAAACCTCCCTTCTCCTTTCCCCTCCTGCTCAGAAAATACGTATACCTGAAGCTACGAAGTTGAAAGCCAAAAAAAAAAAAAAAAAAAAATATACTTATTTCCTTCACATGAGTTTTTTCACAAAAAATTCCCTTTCATCTATCTTCAGATAAAACTTACTGTGTTCGATCTCAGTCCTTCCTACTTCAACTCAAAAGATCACACGTGATAATTTTCCAATTTCTTTTACCGCGGTAATACGTCGTACGTAATGTAATAGAATTTTGATATTTACATCTTTAACAAAAATTACGCATGATCTTCGATCGTTGTTTTAGTTCGTAGTATTTTCAAATTTTCATCCATTGTTTCATGTGAATTATAAAAGTGAAACCAAAAAGCGAAAAAATTTGAGTTCATTATAAATTTAAAATTTTAAATATTAATTACCAGTAATTACCAAGATCTAATAAAAATAAAAATTTATCATTTCCATTAGTACATTTTGTTTAGATAGTAAGTCTAACCTGTTTTTTAATATTTTAACATATTTTTCAGTGCGATTTACCAACACGACAAGTAGAACAAATGGAAATAGAGACTTTTGCAAAAGAAAACAATTTCATCGGTTGGACAGAAGTATCAGCAAAAGAAGGATTGATGGTTAACGATTCGATGAAGTAAATACACATAATTTAGCTTCGGGTCGGTTTATTTTCGTATATTTTTCTACATTAAAACGTATCCGTTTGATAGATTCTTAGTAGACACGATGTTTAAGCAAGAAAAAATGGAAGTGGATGGACTGAATGGTACAACGGAGCCGTTGAAATTACACAAAGATCAAAAAAAGAAGTCGTTTTGCGCTTGTTGAAGTATTACTCGCTTGTCAGCCAACGCATGTTCGTTATTTTTTATAATTTAATTTTTCTTACCCCAGGTTTTTTTTCACCTGTAGAATATTATATAGTTTGTGAATTCTAGTTGATGTTCTTTTTTTTTCTTTTTTAATATTTTATTTGATAAGAATTTAATTTCCATTTGTGATATCGTTTATACATATGAGATTTTTTTTCTACCTTCTATACACGATATTGGCCACTAATTTATCGTGAATAAATATTTTTGTTGAACTATGGTTTTTTCACGTCGGTCGTCGCTTTGTATATTTATTCAACATCCACGATAAACACACGTAGCTGTATAGTTGTCAGTCGTCGATGTGTTGGAAAAAAATTCAAATGAGGCTAGACTTGATTTCTCCCGAGATATACATGTCAATGACAAAATGAAAAAAAAAAAAAATTATTTCGCACAATTCCAGGCTCAAGGCTTGCTAAAGAGTACAGGAAACGTACTCGACTGATTTATAACAATGAAAATGGTACCTATCAAAATGTAAATTGATAATAGAAATATTTTGGATTTTCGATGCGCGCTCACATTGCTCTCTCGTCAATGTCTACTATGTAAATTCAAGGTTAATAGACTTGACTTTTTTTTTTTTTTTTTTATCAGATGCGAAAAAATTTTCAACACTCTGGAGTACACTTATAGGTATTTATGTACGTCGTTGATAGCTCATTAATTAAACGAACCGTTCGGTATGAAACGGACGCAAACCTGGGTATTAAAAATACATATAGGTATCTCTATAATATGTATACGAAGGCTCGGGTAATTGGCAGTCATGCAGTTTTTTTTTGTTTTTTTTTTTTCGCTAATGCTCTTTTATATATTATTTTGGAGATGAGATGAGCTTAGATCACCTCCCGGAAACGATAATGCAATGCTCTTTTGAGGTAGGTATAATGTTCGTCGTATCGTACAACAGATTATATCAATGAATCTGAAAGTACATTCATGAATGAGATAAAACCATCGTGTAGAAGATGTGTTACCCTAGAGCGATATAAACCAGAATCGATGTACGATATTAGAAAAACCTGTACATTATATAGTCATAGAGGTCTTCAAGGTGAGGCAGAATGTGCGCGAATAAATTTTTTTCACAGGTTATAAGTGGAAATAACGAAATACATTTGTTTACGTTGGTTTTTGTAGCATCGAACGATGATTCAGACCATGATGATGGTATAATTATTATTCGCGTACAACGAAAGGGTTTATTTCCGATGGAAAATTATGCCAGTTATAATTGCCTTTCGTGTAATTTTATCCAGAATAGAGGAAATATATACGCATACATATTGAGCTAGAATTTTTGATTGGAATCGATGATATATCTGACACATTTTCACAACCAGCAAGTAGGTTGATAAGGTACATCTACCATACGTGGTACCTCTCTATATATTTCCCATTTTAACATGATACGTTTGTCCATTATCTGATGTCATATTTCATGAAAGGTAAATACCATACGTTGAAGCATAACAAGACGAGGATAGGGAAGGGATAAAACGAATGACCTGTTGAAAATACTCGTAGCATCAGACATTACGAAGTAGTGAATTTTAAAATACATAGCTATATTTGTTTAACCTGATTTTAAGGATATAAGAACCTTAGTCAAAAAGCACAGAATAAGAAACCCAGCTTCAAAACCCAATCATTTTCTTTGAAGTTTGGACGGACGCACTATACTAGAAAATAGGTTTGAATACCACACTTTAAGTTTCTATCTGTATAAAACAAGAAAAAGACACGTAGAAAAAGAAAAGCTTCGCGTCGCGATGCTTCAGGAGTCTGGATTTCCTGTTGTCCACGTCCCTAAATCGTCGTACACGATATTTTAGAATGGTACACTTTTAAGATCCTGAATTTCCTCTCGCGATAATAAATTGCCACGGGTTGGATTGTAAGTATGGAAAAAAGCGTAGCACATTTTTAAATACACAGACGACCTTTAATCTCTTCTTTAACGTCGCGTAAAAGTCGACGGTGAAAAAAAATTTCCATGGAAATGTATTAGAATTACTCATATTTATCGTTAAATTCGAAAAAAATCGAAAAATAATTCCATTTTTAGGGCTGTAGAAGACTTCCATTTGGAAAGTAATGGCTGAGACCCCAAAAAGGCATACTTTGCATATTTCGCTAACCTGTATACAAAGTTTCTGGGCGCTAGCTTTATTAGGGCAGCCTTTAGAGATCAGCAATTAATCGAAAACGTTAGAAAAATGGGTTTTTTGGACCCGTAATAGGATGGGTTTGGGGTGGCGAGTCGAGACCCTCAAAAAGCACACCCTGGGCACCACTGTCAACTACCTACCAAGTTTCAACCCTCTAGGTGAATTAGTACGACTTGTACAGACGAGCAATCGTCAAAATATTCGTAAAATGGTCCAAATGGGCCGGTTTCTTGGGCTGTAATCGACGTAAATAGGTCATTTTTGGATGTGTTATAGTTCTTTCGATTTCCTATCGATTGGCAGTGAAATTTTTTCACTTTTCGATTTTTCACCCCCTCTTGACCCCATCCCCAAAAATAGGCCTACCTTCATTTGGACCGTGGACCGTTCAAACTTTAATGAAAAAATACAGTCGACCAGTTTTGGCGACACTTTAAATTTCAGAAATTTTGGCCGGTATGGGTTGGAGTAATTAATTTTTTCCCTTGAGGGCACTAAAAATAAAAAAATATCAGATAAAACGATTGTAATAGTCAGGGTTTCCCTTTGGAAAATCTGACTAAAAACGTTGAAAAATGGGTGAATTTTAACCTAAAATATTAAAAATATAATTGAAAATCGTCGAAAATTGAATAAAAACGTGATTATAATGCGTCAAAAAAATTATTAAAAAATCGATCAAATTTAACGAAAAAATATTATAAACTGTATAAAAATTGACTCAAGATATAAAAAAAAAAAAAAATTGAAAATCGTCGAAAATAAAGTAAAAATTTGATAAAAATTGGTAAAAGTGGCGAAAATAAATCAAATAGTACAAAAATTTGTTGAAAAACAGGTAAGAATCGACTTAAGTTATGAAAAAAATCGTTAAGAATCATTGAAAATTAAGCAAAAATTTGATATCACCAACAAGGATAGAGAGGGTTCATTGGGCTAAAAATTCGAGATCCCAAAAAGACACAAGTTAGTCCTCTATGAAAAGTACATAAAAAATTTCAAATTTCTTACTCAATTTGGAGGGGAGTTATGCGAGGAACAAATTCCAAAAATTAGCAAATCCTACCAAAAAACCATATTTTTGGGACTGTGAGGAGAGGCAATGGGTTTGAACAGTCAAGACCCCCAAAAGGCACATTTAAGTCCTCAACTGAATGTATACAGGAAATTTTGACTTTCTAGCTTAATTTGAAGGGGAGATAGGGAAGAAACAATCCTTTCTCACGGGGTTCAAAAGAGGGAAAACCATCATATCTTCCCTCCTAATTGACTCAAGAGGCTGATTTTTGGATCTCTATCGATTGGCTCAAAAAGGTACTCAGCCACACAGCACACCCTCTCCCAAATTTTTGCATAACTGAATTTTGACTCGAGGTTGACTCCACTCAAGAATATCAAGCCCACTGCCAATAGAAGCCTATTTCTCAAAATTGATCCATTTCGATTGGTATCGAGCTGTGCAAATTATTTTTAGTTTCGGTGAGAAAAAAAATGTATCTGACATGGCTAAAAATGTTTGTAATGGTCTTCTAGGACCCCAAAAACGGATTTTGCTGATATTCACACCCTAATCCGCCGTAGGTCAATAGACCGTAATTGCCTGGTTTTTATTGACAAAAAAAAGAAAACAAGATTGCAAAATGGCTGAAAATTAGTGAAAAAAATGTAGAAAAATTGGTCAAAATTGACAGAGAATATGGAAAAATTGTAAAAAATCATCAAAAATTAGTTAAATAATCAAAAATTATGAAAAAAATGTCGAAAAGTAGATGAAAATTGATCCAGAACATGAAAAAATTTGTTAAAAAACATCAAGGAAAACTAAAAAATTCACCAAAAAGAATAAAAAGTGAAGAAAATTAATCGAAAATCACGAAAAAATTGTTGAAAAAATAAGTGAAATTTGACCCAAATCATGAGAAATATCGTTGAAAATCATTGAAAATATTGTAAAATTTTGACAAGAACGTACAAAAAATAGAAAGAATTGATCACGAATCTGGAAAAAACGTTGATAAATAGCAGAAAATTGATCGAAAATGTCAAAAAGATTGTAAAAAATTATCGAAAATTGAGTAAAAATAACCCAAAAATGAGTAAAAAACGCAGAAGATTAATCAAATAAATTTTTTTTAACAACTTAATGACTTCCTGAAAAATTCACATATAATTTAGCTTGTCCTCTGAACTCTCCACTTCTGTTCCACATCTTATTCATTTTTAACCTGATAAAATAAAAATTGCAAAATCATATTTCATGAAATTTCTTTTATGAAAATTCATATTTAAATCTGAAACACCCATCAAATTAAACAGATAAAATATTAAAAACCATCGTTGTATATTTTGATACTTCATCAATGTTTAATAAAATCAAAATTATACTATCTTCTTTCATCAAAGGTTTTTAAAATTCGATTTAAAATCTGAAACAATGTTCCTAACGTTGAATTTTAACGCTGAATTCCCATTTTTAACAATGAAACGTTATATTTTTAAAAATAAAAGTCCAAAAAAATCAAAATTCAGCCCAACCTGGATAAATTTCTACCGTCTTAATCAACTTAGGTGGTTGATTTTTAAATGTCATAGATTTTTTGATCTTTTAATAATGCCTTGAAAAAATTTCGTTAATTGAATTTTCACCCTCTTTCATCATCACCCCAAAAATATTAACCAGCTGCAGGGTAAACTGTTTAGCATTCCGATAGTATAAATTTTTCGTTCAATTGATCCCGCTGTAGAAATCTTAGCTATTTTGATTAGTATCGAGCCAACTAATTATTTTCCTCCGAGATAAGAAAAAAAAAGCTTATCATATCGTACAGAGTGTAATAATCAAAGTTCCCTTCGAAAAACTTGGCTATCAAGAATATAGAATTAGAGAAGCAACATCAAATGTAATCCAAGATAAGCAGTTAAAATGTATATCATGATTTCATAAATCAAAACACGTAATGAAAGATTTTAAATAGGAAATGAGTTTTCCAATCTTCGAGTAAAAGAGAAATTGAAGACAAAATTTTCAGTACCTACTCGTACAGAATAATTTCAACTTTGGGTGTAATTTTTTCAATGAGATAATGAATTTAAACATATTATTAACAAATTCAAGATCGCAATGATTTTTGAACTTTTTTCAAGATCGTAGGCATCGTAATGAAGAAAACGTGAAAAGCATTTTGAATAAATTTTGACAATTATTTATTTAGTTGGGAGTTTTTTTAAGACTTCTTCATACTTTTACAATTCAAGGAAGAGATCATCACCAACTCGATAGAAGCGAGTAAGTATTTTTACTATTATATTTAGATTTTTCAGACCATTCGAGGTATCTACATATTACCAAATGTCGTCAACTTATTCATATTTTTTCAGTACAAAGAGCGTTTAAAATGAGCCACCGAACAAACAACCTGCAAATCTTATCATTCCTTCTACTCAGCGTATTTGCGAAATTATTAGTAGCGCATATCAGTTTCCAAAGTTTAACAAATCGATCATATTTCGTCGATAAGACCGGCCTAATAGAATAATTCTTCAAAACAAATAAACCCTACTTGATGACATGCGCGACTCGAAAATTTGGTAAAAGCGTAAACTTAGACATGGTTAGACAATTCGTTCAAATGGAGATTAACGAAACTACCGGAATACCACTAAATAAAACCGAATCCTCGGCATATCGTATTTTCACCAACGCTTCATTAAATCTGTACATTTCGCAGAACGAAACTTTGATCCAGGATCACCTCGCCGAATACCCAACCATTTCGTTAGACTTCGCATCCAGGAAAATAAACTCCACGTCGACAGATTTCGAATCTATACTAGATTTAGTTCGTACCGATATCAGCGATAGTTTTAAACCGTACCAATGGCTATGTGCTGAATTGGAAAAAAGACACGATAACGAAGTAAATACCACCAAACAGGATCAAATTCAACTCATGAAGAACGCGATAAATAAGAATTTAACTGTCGAACAGATACGTACCAGCATTTACAATCTATCGGAAATTCTTAACGAGTATTTCGATAATAAAACCATCATGGTATTTGTAGACGAAAACGCAAAATTGGTGGAGGATTTTTCAAACGTAAATTTAAAATCTAAGAATTTGCTGGCAGCCAACGAATTAATAGGCAGCGTACTGACTAATCTGATGAAACCGATTAGCAATACAACAACAACGCATCTAGCTCGGGTGTTCATTACCGGTGAGAGTAGATCTGCTTTCGATGCTCACAAGAATCCTTTTCTTAAGAAAAACGTTCAAGTTGTACCTTTCTTGAAAGAGAACGCTTTCAATAGTTATTACGGATTCAACGAAACAGAAGTTACAAGATTATGCGATCGTTATAAAATTACACCGGACGAAAGAAAAAAATTAAATGAAATTTATACGGGAGAGATTTATCCAAAGGGTAAAAGTCGCGTTAAAATATATAATCCTTTCTTAGTTAAGAAATTTTTAAGAAACCTAAGAAAACCTATCAAACCAACTAATAAAACAAGACCACGTATACCTATCAATCCTGAAGTGGAAAAGTGGCTTGATAGTGATGGTTCGTTTTAGATGGAAATTTTGTATTCTTTTAGGGTAATATTTGTAAGTACATACCGACTTGAATTTATTTTTATTTTATTTTGTACAATTTTTGTGAAGATCATTTTAGGGAAAAATAAGATACGAACGAAGAGTATAAATTAAAGCTATAAGTCTGTACCTTGCAATCTGTATGCGTCTATTTACTTCCCATCGTGCAAATGTCGTCAGTTTGGTGTCATGTGACGCGTCATTTTCAAGTCAGTACACATAAATAATGATTGCTCCGCCCATTTTAAGAGGCATTGCAATTACTCTGCCGATTTTAAATCAGAGAAACGCCATCAATAATCTATGGCACAAAAGTGGCACAGTTTTGGTGGATTTTTGAGTCTCAGGTGACACTTGAACGACACATTACCGGCGAACTTCTGACAAATATTTGTTGACACTATCATGACACAGATATGTTATAACTTTGATACATTAGTTAGCGCATTAATGACGTATAAATGATATATTTCCAACGCTTGTAAGATTATATTCTATTGGCATAGATCTGACATGAAGTTGATGTTTCAGCTGACACGTTTGCGGCACACGAATGGCATATTTCTGACACACATTG